>RJWK010012817.1:23143-39972 GCA_004363435.1 Platanista minor
CATTTAAATCTTTTTTTTTTTTTTTTGCAGTATGCAGGCCTCTCACTGTTGTGGCCTCTCCCGTTGTGGAGCACAGGCTCCAGATGCTCAGGCTCAGTGGCCATGGTTCACGGGCCTAGCCGCTCCACGGCGTATGGGATCTTCCCGGGTCAGGGCACAAACCCACGTCCCCTGCCTCCGCAGGCAGACTTTCAACCACTGCACCACAAGGGAAGCCCTAAATCTTTAATACATTTTTAGTTTATTTTTGTGTATGGTGTTAGGGAGTCTTCTAATATCATTTCTTTACATATAGCTGTCCAGTTTTTCCAGCACCACTTATTGAAGAGGCTGTCTTTTCTCCATTGTATATTTTTGCCTAATTTATCAAAGATAAGGGGACTATATGTGAGTGAGTTCACCTTTAGGCTTTCTATCCTGTTCCATTGATCTACATTTCTGTTTTTGAGCCAGTACCAAACTGTCTTGATTACTGTAGCTTTGCAGTATAGTCCGCAGTCCGTGAGCCTGATTCCTGCAGCTCTGTTTTTCTTTCTTAAGATTGCTTTGAATATTTGGGATCTTTTCTGTCTCCATATAAATTGTGAAGTTTTTTGTTCTAGTTCTGTGAAAAATGTCATTGGTAGTTTGATAGGGATGGAATTGAATCTATAGATTGCTTTGGGTAGTATAATCATTTTCACAATGTTGATTCTTCCAACCCATAAACATGGTATATCTCTCCATCTGTTTGTATCATCTTTAATTTTTTCATCAGTGTCTTATAGTTTTCTGCATACATGTCTTTTGTCTCCATAAGTAGGTTTATTCCTAGATGTTTTACTCTTTTTCTTGCAGTGGTAAATGGAAGTTTTTCCTTAATCTCCTTTTCTGAACTTTCATTGTTAGTGTATAGGAATGCAAGATATTTCTGTGCATTAATTGTATAACCTGCTACTTTACCAAATTCATTGATTACCTCTAGTATTTTTCTGGTAGCATCTTTAGGATTCTCTATGTATAGTATCACGTCATCTGCAAACAGTGACAGCTTTATTTCTTCTTTTCTGATTTGGATTCCTTTTATTTCTTTTACTTCTGTGATTGCTTTGGCTAAAACTTCCAAAACTATGTTGAATAATACTGGTGAGAGTGGGCAACCTTGTTTTGTTCTTGATCTTAGTGGAAATGGTTTTAGTTTTTCACCATTAAGAACCATGTTGGGTGTGGGTTTGTCTTATATAGCCTTTATTATGTTGAGGTAAGTTCCCACTATACCTACATTCTGGAGGTTTTTCTTATCATAAATGGGTGTTGAATTTTGTTGAAAGCTTTTGTGCATCTGTTGAGATGATCATATGATTTTTCTCCTTCAATTTGTTAATATGGTGTATCACATTGATTGATTTGTGTTTATTGAAGAATCCTTACATTCCTGGGATAAACCCCACATGATCATGGTGTATGATCCTATTAATGAGCTATTGGATTCTGTTTGCTACTATTTATTTGAGGATTTTTGCGTCTATGATCACCCCTGATATTGGCCTGTAGTACTCTTTTTTTGTGACATCTTTTTCTGGTTTTGGTAAGAGAGTGATCGTGGCCTCATAGAATAAGTTTGGGAGTGTTCCTCCCTCTGCTCTACTTCAGAACAGTTTGAGAAGGACAGGTGATAGGTATTCCCTAAATGTTTAATAGAATTCACCTGTGAAGCCATCTGGAACTTGGCTTTTGTTTGTTGGAAGATTTTAAATCACAGTCCAAATTTCAGTGCTTGTGTTTCGTCTATTTATATCTTTTATTTTTTCCTGGGTAAGTCTCAGAAAGTTGTGCTTTTCTAAAAATTTGTCCATTTCTTCCAGGTTGTCCATTTTTTTTTGGCATAAAGTAGCTTGTAGTAATCTCTCATGATGCTTTGTATTTCTTCAGTGTCAGTTGTTACTTCTCCTTTTTCATTTCTAATTCTATTGTTTTGAGTCTTCTCCCTTTTTTTCTTTACTTTTTTAACATATTTATTGGAGTATAATTCATTTACAATGGTGTGTTAGTTTCTGCTTTATAACAAAGTGAATCAGCTACACATATACTTAAATCCTCATATCTCTTTCCTCTTGCATCTCCCTCCCTCCCACCTTCTCTATCCCACCCTTCTAGCTGGTCACAAAGCACTGAGCTGATCTCCCTGTGCTATGTGACTGCTTCCCACTAGCTATCTATTTTACACTTGGAGGTGTATATATGTCCATATATACGCTACCACTCTCTCAGTTTGTCCCAGCTTACCCTTTCCACTCCCCATGTCCTCAAGTCCATTCTCTAGTAGGTCTGTGTCTTTCTTCCCATCTGGTCCCTAGGTTCTTCAAGACAATTTTTTCTTTTTTTTAGATTGCATATATATGTGTTAGCATACAGGGTTTGTTTTTCTCTTTCTGACTTCACTCTGTATGACAGACTCTAGGTCCATCCACCTCACTAAAAATAACTCATTTTGTTTCTTTTTATGGCTGAGTAATATTCTATTGTATATATGTGCTGCATCTTCTTTATCCATTCGTCTGTCGGTGGACACTTAAGTTGCTTCCATGTCCTCACCATTGTAAATAGAGCTGCAATAAACATTGTGGTGCATGACTCTTTTTGAATTATGTTTTTTTCAGGGTATATGCCCAATAGTGGAATTGCTGGGTCGAATGGGAATTCTATTTTTAGTTTTTTAAGGAACCTCCATACTGTTCTCCATAGTGGCTCTATCTATTTACATTCCCACCAACAGTGTATGAGGGTTCCCTTTTCTCCACACCCTCCCAGAATTTATTGTTTGCAGATTTTTTGATGATGGCCATTCTGACAAGTTTGAGATGATATTGCAATGTAGGTTTGATTTGCATTTCTCTAATGATTAATGACGTTTAGCATTCTTTCTTGTGTTTGTTGACAATCTGTATATCTTCTTTGGAGAAATGTCTATTTAGGTCTTCTACCCATTTTTGTATTGGTTTTTTTTTTTTTTTTATATTGAGCTACATGAGCTGCATGTACATTTTGGAGATTAATCCTTTGTCAGTTGCTTCATTTGCAAATATTTTCTCCCATTCTGAGGGTTGTATTCTCATCCTGTTCATGTTTTCCATTGCTGTGCAAAAGCTCTTAAGTTTCATTAGGTCCCATTTGTTTATTTTTGTTTTTATTTCTATTCTTCTAGGAGGTGGGTCTAAAGGGATCTTGCTGTCATTTATGTCATAGAGTGTTCTTCCTATGTTTTCCTCTAAGAATTTGATAGTGTCTAGCCTTACAGTTAGGTCTTTAATGCATTTTGAGTTTATTTTTGTGTATGGTTTTAGGGAGTGTTCTAATTTCATTCTTTTACATGTAGCTGTCCAGTGTTCCCAGCACCACTTATTGAAGAGGCTGTCTTTTCTCTATTGGATATTCTTACCTAATTTATAAAAGAAAAGGTGACCATATGTGCGTGGGTTGATCTCTGGCCTTTCTACACTGTTCCATTGATCTATATTTCTGTTTTTGTTCCCATACCATACTGTCTTGATTACTGTAGCTTTGTAGTATAGTATGAAGTCATGGTGCTGATTCCTCCAGCTCCTTTTTTCTTTCTCAAGGTTGCTTTGTCTCTTTGAAATCTTTTGTGTTTCCATACAAATTGTGAATTTTTTTCTCCCAGTTCTGTAAAAAATGCTAGTGATAGTTTGATGAGGTTGCATTGAATCTGTAACTTGCTTTGCGTAGTAGAGTCATTTTCCCAATGTTGATGCTTCCAATCCAAGAATATGGTATATTTCTCCATTTATTTGTATCACCTTTAGTTTCTTTCTTCAGTGTCTTATAAATTTGTGCATATAGGTCCCTTGTCTCCTTAGGTAGGTTTATTCCTAGGTATTATTTTCTTTTTGTTGCAGTGGTAAATGAGAGTGTATTCTTGATTTCAGCTTCAGATTTTTCATCATTAGTGTACAGGAATGCCAGAGATTTCTGTGCATTAATTTTGTATCCTGCTACTTTACCAAATTCATTGATTAGCTCTAGTAGTTTTCTGGTAGCATATTTAGGATTCTCTATGTATAGTATCATGTCATCTGCAAACAGTGACAGCTTTACTTCTTCTTTTCCAATTTGGATTCATTATTTCTTTTTCTTCTCTAATTGCTGTGGGTAAAACTTCCAAAACTATGTTGAATAATACTGGTGAGAGATGGCAACCTTATCTTGTTCCTGATCTTAGTGGAAATGGTTTCCGTTTTTCATCATTGAGGATGATGTTGGCTGTGGGTTTGTCATATATGGTCTTTATTATGTTGAGGTAAGTTCCTGCTATGCCTACTTTCTGAATGGTTTTTATTATAAATTGGTGTTGAATTTTGTCGAATGCTTTCTCTGCATCTATTGAGATAATCTTACAGTTTTTCTCTTTCAATTTGTTAATATGGTGTATCACATTGATTGATTTGCATGTATTGTAGAATCCTTGCATTCCTGGGATAAACCCCACTTGGTCATGTTTTTGATCTTTATAATGTGCTGTTGGATTCTGTTTGCTAGTATTTTGTCGAGGATTTTTGCATATATGTTCATCAGTGATATTGGTCAGTAGTTTTCTGTTTTTGTGACATCTTTGTCTGCTTTTGGTGTCAGGGTGATGGTGGCCTCATAGAATGTGTTTGGGAGTGTTCCTTCGTCTGTCATATTTTGGAAGAGTTTTAGAAGGATAGGTGTTACCTCTTCTCTAAATGTTTGATAGAATTCGCCTGTGAAGCCATTTGGTCCTGGGCCTTTGTTTGTTGGAAGATTTTTAAACACAGTTTCAATTTCAGTGGTTGTGATTGGTCTGTTTATATTTTCTATTTCTTCCTGGTTCAGTCTAGGAACGTTGTGCATTTCTAAGAATTTGTACATTTCTTCCAGGTTGTCCATTTTATTGGTATATTGTGTCTTGTAGTAATCTCTCATGATCCTTGGTACTTCTGCAGTGTCAGTTGTTACTTCTCCTTTTTCACTGCTAATTCTATTGATTTGAGTCTTCTCCCATTTTTTCTTGATGAGTCTGGCTAATGGTTTATCAACTTTGTTTATCTTCTCAGAGAAACAGCTTTTAGTTTTATTGATCTTTGCTATCATTTCCTTCATTTCTTTTTTATTTATTTCTGATCTTATCTTTATGGTTTCTTTCTTTCTGGTAATTTTGGGTTTTTTTGTTCTTCTTTCTCTAATTCCTTTAGGTGTAAGGTTAGTTGGTCTATTTGAGATGTTTCTTGTTTCTTAAGGTAGGATTGTATTGCTATACTCTTCCCTCTTAGAACTACTTTTGCTGCATCCCTTAAGATTTGGCTCATTGTGTTTTCATTTTTCTTTGTTTCTAGATATTTTTTTGATTTCCTCTTTGATTTCTTCAGTGATCTCTTGGTTATTAAGTAGTGTATTGTTTATCCTCCATGTGTTTGTATTTTTTACAAATGTTTTCCTGTAATTGATATCTAGTCTCATAGTATTGTGGTCAGAAAAGCTACTTGATATGATTTCAATTTTCTTAAACTTACCAAAGCTTGATTCGTGTCCAAAGATATGATGTATCCTGGAGAATGTTTCATGAGTGCTTGTGAAGAAAGTGTCTTATGTTGTTTTTGGATGGAATGTCCTATAAATATCAATTAAGTTCATCTTGATTAATGTATCATTTAAAGCTTGTGTTTCCATATTTATTTTCATTTTGGATGATCTGTCCATTGGTGAAAGTGGGGTGTTACATTCCCCTAGTATGATTGTGTTACTGTTGATTTCCCCTTTCTGGCTGTTAGCATTTGCCTTATGTATTGAAGTGCTTCTAAGTTGGTTGCATAAATATTTACAATTAATATATCTTCTTCTTGGATTGATCCCTTGATCATTATGTAGTGTCCTTCTTTTCTCTTGTAATAGTCTTTGTTTTAAAGTCCATTTTGTCTGATATGAGAATTGCTACTCCAGATTTCTTTTGATTTCCATTTGCATGGAATATCTTTTTCCATCCCCTCACTTTCAGGATGCATGTGTCCCTAGGTTTGATGTGGGTTGCTTGTAGACAGCTTATATACGGGTCTTGTTTTTGTATCCATTCAGCCAGTCTATATCTTTTGGTTGGAGCATTTAATCCATTTACACTTAAAATAGTTACCAATATGTATGTTCCTATTATCATTTTATTACTTTTTGGAGGTTGTTATTGTAGGTCTTTTCCTTCTGTTGTGTCTCCTGCCTAGAGAAGTTCCTTTAGCATTTGTTGTAAAGCTGGTTTGGTGGTGCTGAATTCTGTTAGCTTTTGCTTTTCTTTAAAGGTTTTAATTTCTCCATCAAATGTGAATGAGATCCTTGCTTCATAGAGTAATCTTGGTTGTAGGTTTTTCCCTTCCATCACTTTAAATATGTCTTGCCACTCCTTTCTGGCTTGTATTGTTTCTGCTGAAAGATGAGCTGTTAACCTTATGGCGATTCCCTTGTATGTTATTTATTGTTTTTCCCTTGCTGCTTTTTTTTTTTTTTTGCGGTACGTGGGCCTCTCACTGTTGTGGCTTCTCCCGTTGCGGAGCACAGGCTCCAGATGCGCAGGCTCAGAGGCCATGGCTCACGGGCCCAGCCGCTCCACAGCATGTGGGATCTTCCTGGACCGGGGCATGAACCTGCATCCCCTGCATCGGCAGGCAGACTCTCAACCACTGTGCCACCAGGGAAACCCTCCCTTGCTGCTTTTAATAGTTTTTCTGTGTATTTAATTTTTTTAAGTGTGATTAATATGTGTCTTGGTACGTTTCTCCTGGGATTTATCCTGTATGGGACTCTGTGTGCTTCCTGGACTTGATTAACTATTTGCTTTACCATATTAAGGAAGTTTTCAACCATAATATCTTCAAGTATTTTCTCAGTCCCTTTCTTTTTCTCTTCTTCTTCTGGGACCCCTATAATTCGAATGTTGGTGTGTTTAATATTGTCCCAGAAGTCTCTAAGACTGTCCTCACTTCTCTTCATTCTTTTTTCTTTATTCTGCTCTGCAGTAGTTTTTTTCCACTCTTTTTCTTCCAGGTCACTTTTCTGTTCTTCTCCCTCAGTTATTCGTCTATTGATCCCTTGTAGAGAATTTTTAATTTCATTTATTGTGTCGTTTATGATTGTTTGTTTGAACTTTAGTTCTTCCAGGTCCTTATTAAATGTTTCTTGCATTTTCTCCATTCAGTTTCCAATTTTTTGGATCACCTTTACTATCATTATTCTGAATTCTTTTTCTGGTAGACTGCCTATTTCCTCTTCATTTTTTAATTCTGATGGGTTTTTTACCTTGCTCCTTCATCTGCTGTGGGTTCCTTTGTCTTCTCATTTTACTTAACTTACTGTGTTTGGGTTCTCCTTTTCACTGCCTGAAGGTTCGTAGTTTCTGTTGTTTTTGGTGTCTGCCCCCAGTGGCTAAGGTTGGTTCAGGTGTCATGTAGGCTTCCTGGTGGAGGGGACTGTTGCCTGTGTTTTGGTGGATGAGCCTGGATCTTGTCTTTCTGGTGGGCAGGTCCATGTCTGGTAGTATGTATTTGGGGTGTCTATGACCTTATTATGGTTTTAGGCAGCCTCTCTGCTAATGAGTGTGGTTGTGTTCCTGTCTTGCTATTTGTTTGGCATAAGGTGTCCAGCACTGTAGCTTGCTGGTCGTTGAGTGGATCTGGGTCTTGGTGTTGAGATGGAGATCTCTGGGAGATTTTCACCATTTGATAGTACATGAAGCTGGGAGACCTCTGGTGGACTAATATCCTGAACTTGGCTCTCCCACCTCAGACATATCCCTGATGCCTGGCTGGTGCACCAAGAGACTGTCATCCACACAGCTCAAAATAAAAAGGAGAAAGAAAGAAAGAAAAAGATAAAATAAATATAAAAGTTATTAAAATAAAAAAACAAAAATAATTATTTAAAAATTGTTTTAATTAATTTTAAAAAAAGAAAGAAAGAAAGAAGAGAACAAGCAAACTAAAAATAAATCCACCAATGATAACAAGTGGTGAAAACTATACTAACAAAAAAAAAAAAGGAGAAAAGGGAGAGACGGAACCCTAGGTCAAATGGTAAAAGCAAAGCTATGCAGACAAAATCACACAGAGAAGCATATGCATACACACTCACAAAAAGAGAAAAAGGCAGGGGGAATATATATATATATATATATATATATATATATATATATATATATATATATATATCCTTGCTTCCAAAGTCCACCTCCTCAGTTTGGGATGATTTCTTGTCTATTCAGGTATTCCACAGATGCAGGGTACATCAAGCTGATTGTGGAGCTTTAATCCATTGCTCCTGAGTCTCCTGGGAGAGATTTCCCTTTCTCTTCTTTGCACAGCTCCTGGGATTCAGCTTTGGATTTGGCCCTGCCTCTGCATGTAGGTCTCCTGAGGGCTTCTATTCTTCACTCAGACAGGATGGGGTTAAAGGAGCAGCTGATTAGGGGACTCTGGTTCACTTAAGCCCGGGGGAGGGAGGGGTACGGAGTGTGGGCCGGGCCTGCGGCAGCAGAGGCCAGCATGACATTGCAATAGCCTGAAGCATGTTGTGTGTTCTCCTGAGGAAGTTGTCCTTGGATCACGGGACCCTGGCAGTGGTGGGCTGCATAGGCTCCCAGGAGGGGAGGTATGGATAATGACCTGTGCTTGCACACAGGCTTCTTGGTGGCTGCAGCAGCAGTCTTAGCATCTCATGCCTGTCTCTGGGGTCTATGCTGATAGCCACAGCTCACGCCCATCTCTGGAGCTCCTTTAAGTAGTGCTCTTAATCCCCTCTCCTCATGCACCAAGAAACAAAGAGGCAAGAAAAAGTCTCTTGCCTCTTTGACAGTTCCAGAACTTTTCCTGGACTCCCTCCTGGCTAGCCATGGCTCACTAACCCCCTTCAGGCTGTGTTCATGAAGCCAACTCCAGTCCTCTCCCTGGGATCTGACCTCTGAAGCCCAGGCCTCAGGTCCCAGCTCCCACCCATCCTGGCGGATGAACAGTCAAGCCTCTCGGGCTGGTGAGTGCTGGTTGGCACTGATCCTCTGTGTGGGAATCTCTCTGCTTTGCCCTCTGCACCCCTGTTGCTGTGATCTGCTCCATGGCTTGGACACTTCCCCCCTCCAGCTCCTGCAGTCTCCACCTGCAAAGGGGTTTCCTAGTGTGTGGAAACCTTTCCTTCTTCACAGCCCCCTCTCCCTGGTGCAGGTCCCATCCCTATTCTTTTGTTTCTGTTTTTCTTTTGCCCTACCCAGGTACGAGGGGAGTTTCTTGCTTTTTTGGAGGTCTGAGGTCTTCTACCAGCATTCAGTAGGTGTTCTGTAGGAGTTGTTCCACATGTAGATGTATTTCTGATGTATTTGTGGGGAGGAAGGTGATCTCCACGTCTTACTCTTCTGCCATCTTGAAGCTCCTCCTCCTCCCTTTTTTTCTTGATGATTCTGGCTAATGGTTTATCAATTATATTTATCTTCTCAAAGAACCAGCTTTTAGTTTTTTCTTTCATTTCTTTTTCAATTATTTCTGATCTGATCTTAATGATTTCTTTCCCTCTGCTAACTTTGGAAGTTTTTTGTTCTTTCTCTAATTGCTTTAGGTGTAAAGTTAGGTTTTTTATTTGAGATGTTTCTTGTTTCTTGAGTTAGGGTTTTATTGCTGTAAACTTCACTCTTAGAACTGCTTTTGCTGCATCCCATCGGTTTTGGGTTTGTGTTTTCATTGTCATTTGTTTCTAGGATTTTTTTGATTTCCTCTTTGATTTCTTCAGTGATCTCTTGGTTATTATATAGTGTATTGTTTAACCTCCATGTGTTTGTATATTTTACAGGTTATTTCCTGTAATTGATATCTAGTCTCATAGCGTTGTGGTTGGAAAACATACATGATACAATTTCAATTTTCTTAAATTTACCAAGGCTTGATTTGTGACCTAAGATATGATCTATCCTGGAGGATGTTTCATGAGTACTTGTGAAGAAAGTGTATTCTGTTGTTTTTGGTTGGAATGTCCTGTAAATATCAATTAAGTCTATCTTGTTTAATGTATCATTTAAAGCTTGTGTTTCTGTATTTATTTTCATTTTGGATGATCTGTCCATTGGTGAAAGTGGGGTGTTACATTCCCCTAGTATGATTGTGTTACTGTCAATTTCCCCTTTTATGGCTGTTAGTATTTGCCTTATGTATTGAGGTGCTCCTGTGTTGGGTGCATAAATATTTAAAATTGTTGTATCTTCTTCTTGGATTGATCCCTTGATCATTATGTAGTGTCCTTCTTTGTCTCTTGTAATAGTCTTTATTTTAAAATCTATTTTGTCTGATATGAGAATTGCTATTCCAATTTTCTTTTGATTTCCATTTGCATGAAATATCTTTTTCCATCCCCTCACTTTCAGAATGTATGTGTCCCTAGGTGTGAAGTGGGTCTCTTGTAGACAGTGTATATACAGGTCTTGTTTTTAAATCCATTCAGCCAGTCTATGTCTTTTGGTTGGAGCACTTCATCCAGTTACATTTAAAGTAGTTACCAATATGTATGTTCCTATTACCATTTTCTTAATTGTTTTGGGTTTGTTACTGTAAGACTTTTCCTTCTCTTGTGTTTCCTGCCTAGAGAAGTTCCTTTAGCATTTGCTGTAAAGCTGGTTTGGTGGTGCTGAATTCTCTTAGTTTTTGCTTGTCTGTAAATGTTTTAATTTCTCCATTGAAAGTGAATGAGATCCTTGCTGTGTAGAGTAATCTTGGTTGTATGTTTTTCCCTTTCATCACTTTCAATATGTCTTGCCACTTCCAGCTGGCTTGCAGAGTTTCTGCTGAAAGATGAGCTGTTAACCTTATGGGGATTCCCTTGTGTGTTATTTGCTTTTTTCCTTGCTGCTTTTAATACTTTTTCTTTGTAGTTAATTTTTGATAGTTTGATTAATATGTGTCTTGGTGTTTTTCCCCTTGGATTTATCCTTTATGGGACTCTCTGTGCTTCTTGTACTTGATTAACTATTTGCTTTACCATATTAGGGAAATTTTCAACCATAATCTCTTCAAATATTCTCTCAGTCCCTTTCTTTTTCTCTTCTGGGACCCCTATAATTCAACTGTTGGTGCATTTAATATTGTCCCTGATGTCTCTAAGACTGTCCTCAATACTTTTCATTACTTTTTCTGCTCTGCAGTAGTTATTTCCAGTATTTCATCTTGCAGGTCACTTTTCCGTTTTTCTTCCTCAGTTATTCTGCTATTGATTCCTTCTGGAGAATTTTTCATTTCATTTTTTGTGTTTTTCATCATTGTTTGTTTGCTCTTTAATTCTTCCAGGTCTTTGTTAAACGTTTCTTATATTTTCTCCATTCTATTTCCAAGGGTTTGGATCATCTTTAGTATCATTACTCTGAATTGTTTTTCAGGTAGATTGACTACTTGTTTGGTCTAGTGGGTTTTTACCTTGCTCTTTCTTCTGCTGTGTGTTTCTCTGTCATCACATTTTGCTTCACTTACTGTGTTTGGGGTCTCCTTTCCTCAGGCTGCAGGTTCATAGTTCCTTTTGTTTTTGGTGTCTGCCCCCAGTGGCTAAAGTTGGTTCAGTAGGTTGTGTAGGCTTCCTGGTGGAGGGGACTGGTGCCTGTGTACTGGTGGATGAGGCTGGATATTATTTTTCTGGTGGGCAGGACCGCTTCTGGTGGTTTGATTTGGGGTGTCTGTGACCTTTTTATGATTTTAGGCAGCCTCTCTGCTAGTGAATGGGGTTTTGTTCCTGTCTTACTACTTGTTTGGCATAGGTTGTACAGCACTGTAGCTTGTTGGTCTTTGAGTGGAGCTGCGTCTTAGTATTGAGATGGAGATCTCTAGGAGGGCTTTCGCCATTTGATAGTACATGTACCCATGAGGTCTCTGGTGGACTAATGTCCTGAACTCAGCTCTCCCACCTCAGAGGCACAGGCCTGACACCTTTCTGTAGCACCAAGACCCTGTCAGCCACATGGTTCAGCAGAAAAGGGAGAAAAAATAAAGAAAGACAATAAAATAAAGTTATTAAAATAAAAAGTAAAACATAATTATTAAAAATTAAAAAGTAATTTAAAAAAACGGACTGACAGAACCCTAGGACAAATGGTAAAAGCAAAGCTATACAGACAAAATCACACAAATAAGCATACAGATACACACTCAGAAAAAGAGAAGAAGGAAAAAAAAATATACATATTGTTGCTCCCAACATCCACTGCCTCAATTTTGGGATGATTCGTTGTCTATTCAGGTATTCCACAGATGCAATGTACATCAAGTTGATTGTGGTGATTTAATCCACTGCTCCTGAGCCTGCTGGGAGAAATTTCCCTTTCTCTTCTTTGTTCACACAGCTCCTGGGGTTCAGCTTTGTATTTGGCCCCACCTCTGTGTGTAGATCACCTGAGGGTGTCTGTTCTTCACTCAGACAGGATGAGGTTAAAGTAGCAGCTGATTAGAGGGCTCTGGCTCACTCAGGCCAGGGGCAGAGAGGGGTACAGAGTGCGGGGTAAGCCTGTGGCAGCAGAGGCCAGCATGACATTGCAACAGCCTGAAGCATGCCATGTTTTCTCCCAGGAAAATTGTCCCTGGATCACGGGACCCTGGCAGTGGTGGGCTGCACAGGGTCCCAGGAGGGGAGGTGTGGATAAGTGACCTTTGCTTGCACATGGGCTTCTTGGTGGCTGCAGGAGCAGCCTTAGCATTTCATGCCCGTCTCTGGTGTCTGCACTGATAGCCCTGCCTCACGCTCATCTCTGGAGCTCATTTAGGCGGTGCTCTGAATCCCCTCTCCTCACGTGCCGTGAAACAATGGTCTCTTGCCTCTTAGGCACGTCCAGACTTTTTCCCAGACTCTGTCCCATTTAGCTGTGGTGCACTAGTCCCCTTCAGCCTGTGTTCATGCAGCCAACCCCAGTCCTCTCCCTGGGATATGACCTCCAAAAGCCGAGCTTCAGCTCCCAGATCCCACCCATCCTGGCAAGTGAGCAGACAAGTTTTTCAGGATGGTGAGTGCTGGTCAGCACTGATCCTCTTTGCAGGACTCTCTCTACTTTGCCTTCTGCACCCCTGTTGCTGTGCTCTTCTTCCTGGCTCTGAATCTTCCCTGCTGCCACCCCGCCCCCCATCTCCACCTGTGAAGTGGCTTCCTAGTGTGTGGAAACTTTTCCTCCTTCACAGCTCCCTCCCACTCATACAGGTTCCATCCTTATTCTTTTGTCTCTGTTCTTTCTTTTTTCTTTTGCCCTACCCAGGTACGTGGGGGAGCTTCTTGCCTTTCGGGAAGTCTGAGGTCTTCTGCCAGCTTTCAGTAGGTGTTCTTTAGGAGTTGTTCCACATGTATATGCATTTCTGATGTTTTTGTGGGGAGGAAGGTGATCTCCACATCTTACTCTTCTGCCATCTTGAAGGTGTCCCTCCACCACCTTCTTACCTGCTTAACTTCAAACTATCCTCCAAATCTCAGGTTACATGTCCCATTCTTCCTTTCATTCCTGTATTATCATATCCTTGTTCACTCAGCAAATATTTTTGTATTTAATGGACATCTACTGAGTCCTAGGCACAATGACAGATGCTTTATATTCAAGGATGAAGAAAGTAGGCATGATTTCTGTCATCATAGATGCTGAAACCTAAATTAGCCCCCCTCCTTCCACCACCCCCCTACTTCCAGTTCCCCAAACCAGCTGTATTTTGTCTGGGGACTCTAGAGGAGAACACTGTTACTTCCTTGTCCTTTTCAACTTCTGGAGGCCATTCACATTCCTTGGATCATGGCCACTGTCTCCATCTTCAAACCAGAAGTGTTGGCATTTTCATATCTCTCTGACTTCTTCTTCCATCACCACATCTCCCTCTCTGACTCTGACCCTCCTGCCTCCCTCATAAGAACCCTTGTAATTACATTGGACCTCCCTCACTGCAGTAATCCAGGGTAATGCACTCATCTCAGGATCCTTAATTTAATCAAGTCTGCAGAATTCCTTTTGCCATGTAAGGCAACATATACCACAGGTTCTAGGGATTAAGATATGAACATAATTGGGGGTCATTATTCTGTCTATAATATCAGGTGTATCCTGTACCTCCTTAGAACTTTCTGCATAACTTTCCCAGGCTTGTGGCACTTCAGATTACTTGTTCAACTGACTGGTTTCCTAGCTTGGTTGTGAGTCTATTGAGGGTAAGGACCATCATCTCTCTTGTCCATAATTCTGCTTGCATTTCTTAGGACAATGCTTAGACTAAGTACCCAATACTTCTATATTGATTGACTGCTTGAACGAATGAATGAATTATAGATTCAATAATATGTGCACATGTTTTCCAAAGATAGTGTTTTGGTTTGTCCTAAATATTTCTGATATCCTTGTTTTCTTGAGAAGTTTGAGATGTAAATCTGTTTCTCAGTAGTTACTGGATATCAACAGAAAAAGCCTTCTTTTAAAAAATTATGAATGACTCACAGACTGTCAAGAACATTTTGAAGTATAAAAGAAGCACTCCTAAATTATGCAACTATGAATACTTTTTAATAAAATAAGTTAATGTATATTCCACAGGAAAGAGGTGGCTTGCATAGTCTGGAGTTAATTGCTCACCCACACCTGGTGGTTAATTTCTTTCTGCAATGTTGTTTTTTGTAGATAAAGCCCATCATTTACCACATCCCACATGGGTACAGATTAGTTGTCTCCTTTGTACATGTTCCAAGCTTACCTCATTTTGCATAAGGCAGGATATTAGCTGTGCATTCACTTTTCTATAACAATGTGATTTTTATTACACTGGTTGATTTACTTAGAAGCTTAGAACACAAAGATATAGCCATAAAATCATTACAGTGGCAGAACTGAGAGTGTAGAAGAAAATTTCACTTATTTTTGGAAAGATTTCAGAAATGTCCATTGTATTTAAATTTCCTTTTGAGTGAAATGGTAGCTTTGCCATTAAGAATGTATTTTTATTTACAATAAAAATCATGAATTGCTTCTCTTAATATAGCTTATTTAAGTGATTATCCACAAATACATGGCACAATTCTTTTGTTTTGGATGATGTGAAAGTGTGCATGCATTTTGATTAAAGGAGCAGAAAAGGAACCTCAAATGTAAAAATGAAAGACAAAGCAAGCACACTGAAACAATGGAAGGAACATTTTTGTTTCCCTATTGATTAAACCCAAACATTTTCATAATTGACAATCTATCACCACTTAAATAATGAAATTATTGCAAGAAAATACAGAGAATGGCAAGCATAATTTACAAGTGCAATAAATGTAATAGGAGAGACAAGAGAAATAAATTTATTCCTTAAATAATTTTCTGTACCTTTTAACCACCATTTCCTAATCATTTAGATCTAGTGATCAATCTCTCCAAATAATATATACAGAGTTTTTTAACTGGAATATTATATTCAGATCAACAAGTAAATTTCTTATGAACTATTAGTGACTTCCTGCAACACTGAATTGATAAAAATTCTGAGGTCTTCTTTGACCTAAGTGGAAAAATTACCATGATTGATTAGCCATGTTTGGCTTGCTAAGGAATGGGGATGATAGAATGCATGCCATAAAGTTAGTTATGGGTAATAATTTATGTACCTCCTTCAGGAAAAGCAACACATTGACATTTTCCAAACAGAATAGTTGTTAATATTTTTCAGATTATATTGAATATATATATTTAATTATATTAAATATTGCCAATAGCAATTATGATTTCTAGTAAATAAAGAATTAGGCTTAAAGATCTAAAAAAATCATAATTTATATAATTTGGGGGATTAGATATTAATCATAACTTTTTCTACCTAAAGTTTTGGACTAAGGATTTTAGATTTAGCTTATTTTGAAATATGTAATATATTATAAAAGACATATGTCATTTGTTAAGAACAGTGCTGTGTAAGGAGATGTAAAAAAAGACCATTAATTTTGTTATGAAATTGTATCATCACTGTCTTTTTTTTAACATCTTTATTGGAGTATAATTGCTTTACAGTTGTGTGTTAGTTTCTGCTTTATAACAAAGTGAATCAGCTATACATATACATATATCCACATATCTCATCCCTCTTGCATCTCCCTCCCACCCTCCCTATCCCACCCCTCTAGGTGGCCACAAAGAACTGAGCTGATCTCCCTGTGCTACGTGGCTGTTTCCTACTAGCTATCTACTTTATATTTGGTAGGATATATAAGTCTAAGACACTCTCTCACTTCATCCCAGCTTGCCTTCCCCCCCCCACCGTTTTCCTCAAGTTCATTCCCTATGTCTGCATCTTTATTCCTATCCTGACCCTAGGTTCTTCAGAATCATATTTTTGTTATTATTAGATTTCATATATATATATATGTGTTAGCACATGGTTTTTATTTTTCTCTTTCTGACTTACTTCACTCTGTATGACTGTCTCTAGGTCCATCCACCTCAATACAAATAACTCAATTTCATTTCTTTTTATGGCTGACTAATATTCCATTGTATATATGTGCCACATCTTCTTTATCCATTCATCTGGCAATGGACACTTAGGTTGCTTCCATGTCCTGGTATTGTAAATAGAGCTGCAATGAACATTGTGGTACATGACTCTTTTTGAATTATGATTTTCTCAGGATATATGCCCAGTAGTGGGGTTGCTGGGTCTTATGGTAGTTCTATTTTTAGTTTTTTAAGGAACCTCCATACTGTCTTCCATAGTGGCTGTATCAATTTACATGCCCACCAGCAGTGCAAGAGGGTTCCCATTTCTCCACACCCTCTCCAGCATTTATTGTTTGTAGATTTTTTTTTTTTTTTTTTGCGGTAC
>RJWK010012818.1:0-39884 GCA_004363435.1 Platanista minor
GCAGTGAGCGGGGGTTATCTTCATTCTGGTGTGCAGGCTTCTCATTACGGTGGCTTCTCTCTGTTGTGGGGCACGGGCTCTAGGCGCACGGGCTTCAGTAGTTGTGACACAAGGGCTCAGTTGCTCCGCGGTATGTGGGATCTTCCCGGACCAGGAATCGAACCCGTGTCCCCTGCACTGGCGGGCAGATTCTCAGCCACTGCGCCACCAGGGAAGTCCCTACTTCACTTCTTTAAAAAGCCTTAGTTACTACCAAATTTAGGGTGTATAAAGAAATGTGATAAAAATTTCAAATAATAAAATTTAAGACCTTAAAATATTGTGGGTTTCAAGAATGTGTGATTTTTTCCTTAAAAAAGACAACCTCAGTTCTTTGAAATTGTTGAATAGTTCATCATTTCTGAAAATTAACCTTCTGCATGTTCAAACCTGAAAAGTTGTCACTAGTCTTGATGAAAAATCAAAATGAACTAATAAACACTTCTTAAGCAAAGCTTGGTAATAACAGTGATTCTGTACCAACCTGAGGAAGACTAGCCATCATCACATGTCCTCGAAGGCAACTGCAGGGCAGGGGTCTAGGGCAGACACGGGCTGTCTGAGAAAGACCACAATTCACCTCCCAATTACTGGCTGGGTGTCCCTAAACAAGACACTTGTTTAAAAAATGGAAAAATAATTAACTAAATTACAGTTTAGCTCCTAAAGTGTTTATTATGCAGTCACAAAAACCGATGGTTAGTAGCACTATAATAGTGTAGAGAAAGGCAAAATCATATGTGTGGTCTCATTAAATAAAGCACAGGGAAAAAGAATGAAAGGATATTTACCAAAATTATATGTGATGGGCCTAAGGGTTCTTTCTTTCCTTTCCAACTCTTCTGGAATGTGATTATACCATAGAAATAAAATCATTAAAAATGTTTTTTTATCTACGATGTGGCTCCCAGGAAAACACTGAATTCTGTACACACATAACTACACTCTTGGCACGTGCCAGGCTGTAAGAATGGACAAGCTTCATACCAGGGAAGCTTGACACGAGGAGAGGGTTGCTCTGTTTTGTTTCTGCAAAGGAGAATCAGGGAAGAATGCCTTCAAGAGATATGATAGTTTTCATCAGGACCCTGAAGAAAGGGTGAGCTTTCCACAGACACATGGACCAAGAAACATCCCCGATGAGCTGTAAAGGTATGGAAAATTCCCAGGTATGGAATTTTCCAGGAACAATCATCAGACCAACTTAGTGAGGGCCCAGCAGAATTCAGCCAGGCTAAAGAATTTGAGGACTCCTGGGGGAAAGCGCTGCGGACATTAGACACCAACTGGTCTTAACCCTTGGCCTCTGCTCCAGGCTCCACGGGACGCCTTCAGGTTTATGTTCTATGAAACTACCCAGAGTGCTGGAAACTGCCTGTTCCTGAAGCGAGAAGTCGGTAAACATTAACCCATCTTTAGAATCTCAGCTCCCGGAATGTTTTCCTGATGGAAAACAAAAGGAAACTCTTAAATTGGAAAGAGGCTGCTGCAAAACAGATAGGGTGTAAACTGCCCTAAATAAATCCTTACCTGATTTACAGGGCTCCTTTCCTGACTGGGTCTGGCCAGGTTGCCTCGAGCTGTCTGCAGCAAGTAGGGGTTTTTCCTGGAGTCCAGAGACCTGCCTCTGCCCTGAGAAATTCGGAATCCAGAGATCCTCTCCCCTTCCGTCATTGTGGCAAAACGAAATGCAACTATTACTTGCACCAAGCTGACAGCTCTCAGAGGACACGAGGACCTGCAGCGCGGGACAGAGCCCACGGGGCTGAAAGCGCTACGCAAAGCAGGGCCGGTGTAGACTTGGAGGTGAACAAATGTATTACAGTGGGCACGGGGTAAGTCTCCCTCACCGGTTCCTCAACAGCAACTCTAGATTTCATTTATAGAAATTAATTTACCTCAAAAATGGAGAGAGAAAGTTAGTGCGGCAACCAACTGCTTTCCTGAGTTCCCAACAATTTCTCTAAATGTATTTTATAAAAATTACTTCACTTCAGAATTGAAGGGGTATTTGGAAGCCAAGCAATATAATAATTCTCTTTCCAACTCCCCCCCCTCAATTTTCCTACATTTCTCATTTAAAAAGAAAAGATTTCATTGAACATTTCACTTTTGCATTTAAAAGGAAAAGAATACATCCCAAAATATGAATGACATAATATCTTTTTACATTGTTCAAACAGCTCTCTCTGTTTAAGAGATCAAAGACAACGATTTTGATCCTCGGTTCTCATTACTCTCCAGAGCAGGGGTCCCCAACTGGCTGAATGTTAGCAAGCAGGCTGCACGGCAGAAGGTGAGCAGCGGGCCAACAAGCGAAACTCCATCTGTATTTACAGCCGCTCCCCATCGCTCTCATTGCCGCCTGAGCTCCGCCCCCTGTCAGATCAGTGGTGGCATTAGATTCTCACAGGAGCGCGAACCCTACTGTGAACTGTGCATGTGAGGGATGTAGGTTGTGCGCTCCTTATAAGAATCTAATGCCTGATGATGTAAGGTAGAGCTGAGGCGGTGACGCTAGTGCTGGGGAGCAGCTGCAAATACAGATTATCCTTAGCAGAGAGGTTTGACGGCACAGAGACCATCATAAATCAACTGCAGACTCACGTCAAAACCTTATCAGTGGGCTTCCCTGGAGGCGCAGTGGTTGAGAGTCCACCTGCCGATGCAGGGGACACGGGTTCGTGCCCCGGTCCGGGAAGATCCCACATGCCGCGGAGAGGCTGGGCCCATGAGCCATGGTCGCTGGGCCTGTGCGTCCGGAGCCTGTGCTCCGCAACAGGAGAGGCCACAACAGTGAGAGGCCCGTGTACCGCAAAAAAAAACCAAAAAACAAAAAAAACAACCTTATCAGTGAGTGGCAAGTGAAAACAAGCTCAGGGCTCCCACTGATTCTGCATTATGGTGAGTTGCATAATTATTTCATCATATATTACAATGTAATAATAATAGAAATAAAGTGCACAATCAATGTAACACACTTGAACCATCCCCAAACAATTCCCACCCCACCGCCAGTCCTTGGAAAAACTGTCTTCCACGAAACCAGTACCTGGTGCCGAAAAGGTTAGGGACGACTGTTCTAGCACATAGACTCTAAGAAGTAAAGTGAACAATGCTCTCTTAGCTCCTTCAAGGGGCACCTTGGCAACTTCAAACCCGATACCTAAACCTGCACCTGTAATTCCCTGAAACACAGATGACATCTCCCAAGTCCCCATGTCCACAGAAAAGGAAGCTATCACCCCTCTGAAGGCTGCTGGTGCTCCGGGAGGAGACCAGTCACGCCACAATCACCAGTCCAGCCAAGACTGGAATCCAGGCCGTCTGGGCTCCAAGCCCAAGGTTTTCCAGGATCACAGCACCTGGTGGGTGAGGCAAAGCAGGTGCAAGAGGCAGAGCCTCTTTAGACGAGGTGGTGAGGGCAGGTGTGCCCACAGAGGTGACATCGGGGCAGTGATCTAACCCGAGGATGCAGCCCTTCCTTCTGGCAGTTAACTGCAGAGCCAGACAGCTGCCTACCAGGCCACGCCCACCTCACGCCACCCGCACACGAGGAATGCTCACTTTTACATTCTATCTGCAGCAGAGTTGCTAAACAATTTTTTTTTGTTGAAAAAACTGGGTAAGTGATAGTTTACATGAATGACTAAGAATCAAAATATTATATGACACATTTAATAAAAATGTATAGCTCATAAGCCTGCAATACACAACAATGTTTGAAAATCATCCAAAATGCCATATTTAGCACTTACTTCATTCAAACTTTTGGCTTGCTAAGAATTATGTCATCTTTGTCCAAATGACCAGGAAATGTGAATCAGTCAGCTCTGAATTAATG
Source organism: Platanista minor (assembly GCA_004363435.1). Lineage (NCBI taxonomy): Eukaryota > Metazoa > Chordata > Mammalia > Artiodactyla > Platanistidae > Platanista > Platanista minor. The sequence goes on from RJWK010012818.1 coordinate 3,884, forward strand.
AGGGTGTTAAAATCATTCGGTTTTGGAGAAGCCTGATATTTCTGAACAAAAAAAATAGCAAGCTACTGATTCCTTTTTAAAACTGCACTCACTCCTTGACAAATACACCCTTTTACACATATCCTGACACGGTGTCTCCAAGAGTCCCCTGGGTTTCCCCAAGAAACAGCTATCTTTCCTACAGAACAGAACCCACAGCCTCGGGACTCTGATGGGAGAGTCTCCGGGTGAGCGTGATGGTGATCAAGGCAGGAGACCCCTCATCTTTACAGAGACCTGAGGGGCAGAATTCAAGGACATTCACGTGGCCGTTCTCTCCCTAGTCACCCCCAACCAGACTCTCCTTCTCTGCTCAAACCCTGAAGAAGCTGGTACCTTAATCAGAGGTCATTTGTCGGCAAGTCACCGTTTTCTCACCTCCTGTGATACAGGTGGGGAGCCCGGTGCACAGCCCTGGTGCTGGAGGGGAAGGCGGAAGGGAGGTGGGGAGCACGGATGGGGAGGGTACACCACCCCAGCTTTGCCTCTCATGCCCTGGGTCCCCCGACTCAGCTCTCTCCTCAGCCACCGCCGACACTCAGCTCCCAACTCGACCCCCGAGGTCCTGCTCCAGGCCTGCGTCCCATCCCCTAGCCCATCCTGCTCAGTTTCTGCCACAGCCAAGTTCCGTGGGCATCTCCACGAACCAGCCACCCAGCAGGAGTCGGGGTTCCAGCTTCTGCTGTGACAAGCCCAGATGCCACTCTGCAGACTCAGTTCTGAACTCACTTCCTCACAAGACGTGGCACTGAGATTCTCTTATAGGACCACTGCTATCCTCTGGGTCACGGTCTGACCTGAGCTCCAAACCACGGTGCACAGGACACAGCAGGGCAAGGCCCTCTGAGACACATCATCACACACAACCTTCTCACACCTTGGGGGGTAACAGTGTGGGGGAGCAGCACCATGAAAAAAGCAAAAGCACCTAACACTGGTGGAAACCTAAATGTATATCTACAAAGTATAAGAAAATAACTTACAAGTGGATTTTTGTAACACAGTCTGTTTTTACAGTGAGGTGTGGTCTGCACCCTAAAGGGGTTTACAGAGCAAGAGAAAGTCATTATTCAGGAAAAAGCCCCGGTTTTTGATTCCCATGGTTAGCTGGCTTCGCTCCATGTGAGGCTGCCCTGTAAGACAGTTTATGCTTTACCTGAATGGCTGAATTTCGGTAGGTTGCTACTGAAATCTGCCACTCCTTCTTCCCCTAAAGGCTGAATCCCCATGCTAATCCCCAGGTGCCAAGAAACTTCCATCCGATGGCCTGACATCAAAGGGAAGCTCACGGTCTCCCCGGGAGAGATGATTTGTTCACCTCGTCTCAACTGGCAAAACTGTGGCTCAAATGAGGAAAATACTCTTGTGAACGAAAGAGGCAGAAGAATGAAAGTACCTTCCACTTGGGCAGAAGTTTATCTTTCCAACCGAAGTCAGAGTAAATAATCCTCATGACTCAAGTGACTCTCGGTGACTCTGGGTTTGCCGTGGGTGGGATCTTTTTTGCCTATCATGCAATTCTACACCTGCCCAGTAACGAAAGCACAGCAACCCTCTTCCACGCCTCACACGCCAAGTGCTAGCACGCGGTACTGCTAACATCCAGCAAGTGAAGACAGGCTCTCACGACTAAGCTTGTGGTACCCACGCTCCTCACTGTAACGATTCAGGTGCTCAGGAACGTTGTGTAACTTTTCGTGACCGCAGTTAGAATATGTAAATAACGTGCAGGAAGGATTACCTGAGAGCTAAGAATTTTTCTTTTTCTATTGTTTACTTTCAAAGGAGGAAAAAATATTTTAACAAACAGGAACACCTGAAGGATATGGATAAACTTCAAGGCTTTCACATGGTCTGAATCACCTTTCCACGGATACCCAGTAGTACAGGGGCGTTCTACTAGGAAAACGCTGGCCATCTCACAGTCTGTGGGGAGACTGAACGCCGGCTACGATGACACAATTTGCCATTTCTGTCCTCAGAACCACACCAAAATAAATGCCTCAGATGAAAAGACAGGAACACAAGTCGTGTGGGTTTTCTTTTTTTACATCTTAAGATACATGCTTTGATATCTTAAACAAGAGAATTACTTTCAATTTCCCGATCTGTGCTGTCTCTTACTTTCTGGCCTGTGCACATGCTGGTTGTGCGGCACGGGTGTCCTTTCTGCCATAACAATGCACCTTTTCCATGCACATTTACCCAGGGCATAGACATCACTAAGAAATCGCTTCTTCCCAGAAGGCTTCTGTGACCTCAGCTAACCTTGTACGGTTGTTTGGGCTGGTCTTTCGTTCTTTGAAAATCCCTTCAGTTTTGTTTTTGGCATGAAAGTCTCATGACTAAAGCACGTGAAAGTTTATGACATATGATGTAATAAGGCGGAATGTAAATTGTAACTTCCTAGTTCATTCTTAATTTGTGTTATTCTTTAAAATAATACTTGTTACTTTATACGTATTCCTAAAAAGACTTCGCTGAAGCCTTCGCTGAATCGGGTTGGCCATACCTTTCCGAGTAAAGCTGGTTAAAGGGGGCAGCATGGCTAGTTATTGCTGGGATGGGGTGAAGGCGGTTCACTGCTTATTTAACGTCCTCTGGAGGCTACCGTGCAAATCGCTGTCCCAGTTCTGAGGCGTGGGGCACATGGAAGAAACGCGTAAACAGACAGAAACACGCATCTCCCACCTCAGTCGGGACCTTCACCAGCCTCTGACCACACAGCTGCCAACAGAAAAGAACGGGGCCGGCAGGGAGCCCAGGGTCCAACTCAGCAGACACACCGACGCTCTTAGCAGGGGACAAAGTACGGAGTTTAAACGTTTCACAGTCTCCTGGTCCTCAGGAATTGCAGGGCAGGATAGAGGAATTCCATCCCAGGATTTAGAACAGGTGCATTCCTGGGGCTTTGTGCTACGAGGCCTTTTTTTTTTTTTTTTTTTTTTTATCGATTAGGTTTTTGCCTTTCTTTTTTTTCCCCTAGTTTTATTAAGACATAATGGACATGTAACACTGTATCAGTTCAAGGTGTGCAACAATGATGCAGTGCAGGTACATACTGAGAAGTGACCCTGAGGATTTCTGAATACTCACATTGCACACTGAAGACTGATTTGCCAAGCAAAACACTAACACAACTGACGTTTCTACAGACTGACTTACCTCAACGTACGAAATTGGAAATATTCCTATTTTGTCTGCCAGCATGCCTTCAGCCCAGTTTTCATCCACTCTGCGGATCACAGTCAGAACATCATCCTGAAGAAACAATGAACGTTACTCCACCTCATCCCAGGACGCTCTCCACCTCATCTTCTTTTCAATGTGGGACTCAAGTCGTAAGAGTACATGAATAAAAGTTCCATGACGTGTCTTCAGAATGTGAATGGAAGAAGCTGATGAACTGAACGGTAATTACCAGTCGGCTGGGCCTCCCCTTCAGACCAGACAGCTGTAAACTACCAGCCCCTCCACCAAGGGGCTGACAGCTGATTTTGTTTAGACCCACGAATTTGCAACCTCAAATCCCACCCAGGCCCCCTGAACCCCTGGTCCAGATTAATTTTCAGGCTCTTTTCACTTTTCCTCTGATAATACACCAAACACCCACTGAAGTGTACACCCTGCTGTTTTTCTATACCAAAAAAAACCACAACATTCTGCTCAAAATCCCAAAGCATTTTATCAATTCAGTACATATAGTCTTGTGTGCTTTCCGGCAAAGAAATTTTCATATAAAATAAGAAGTGATGATGTTTCACTTTGTTATCCATAATTCAGGGAATTAAAATCCCCGAGTGGCTCACACACACCCCGAAACGTAGCTCAGAATTACATTTAGGCCCTAAATACGAAAATGATACCACACAGCACATCAACCAAAATTATCTTTCACAGAGAACAGTCTGTGCACAAAATTACTGTCTTTGTGACTCTGAGAAGCCTGCTTCCAGATATTTTTAGAAGCACAGTGAGATAGTTCACATGAAACTATCATATGCTTTTGCACAAGGAAACAGAAGCCATAGTCTATGCAGCCAGGTACAGAGAAGAGCCGACAGACAGAAGGCGATGTTGTTCTCACTTTACCTTTGCAAACGGAAGGCAATCTTTGTCGGCTTCCTTGTCTTTAACTTCGAAGTCATAAAGTGCTTTGCACTGAGGCGGGGGCTGAGGTAACGGTTTGATAATCTGCACGAAGTTGGTGGGGAAAAAGCCATGGACCCCGTTGACCTCCCCGTGGTACCAATTTTCATCCACCTGTCGCCGCAAAATGATGATGTCACCTTTGCTGAATTTAAGGTCCCCGGGCTCCTTGCCTTCGTAGTTGTATAATGCTTTGGCACATGGTAACTGAGGTATTCCCTGAAGGAAAGAGAAGAGTTTTAATGAGAGAACGGTCCCAACGTGTCTGAAAATTCAACTGTATTATCACGGTTGTTAAGTCAAGGTCAACTCCACACTTTGCCCTACAGAGAAAATCTCACATTAAAAAACTGCATATGTACGTGTCACCAACAGCAAACAACACAAACGGTAGACCATCCCCGGCTCCTGAGGTGGCATTCTGTTCCTAAGGCTAATTTAGGGGGGGGCTTTTAGTACATGGAAGTACTGCTGTGTCTGGCTTCCTGGCGTAAAACTCAAGAAGTCATAAAAAACTTCATCTCCGCTATTAACTACTTTACTCAGCAGGATAAATGATAAGCACCAAAAAAAAAAAAAAAAAAAGAGGAGGAAAAACTTAGAAGGACAATTCATTAATTTACTAACTCCTCTGAAGCTTGACGGATAAGAATCAAGAGTTTGGCTTTTGGGGAAAACTTTTCCCAGGGCGTTCACTGTGGGCAGAAGCTCTTTCTCCTTCGTGGGCTCAAGAAGGAGCTGGGGCCAACTCCGTGCCGGGGTCTGGAATGGCCGTGAGGAGGTCAGTCGCCGCTGCCGGCCGCTCAAAGGTTATAACCCGTGATCCTACACACACAGCCTTGACAACCTACATTCGATCACTCCCCTTGGCTCCTTCCTGCCGAGAGAGCACTGTCAGGCTGAGATGCTAACCGACGGGGCTTTGGATGTGGCCACACTGCATTATGGTTTTAAATGACAGCTTTAACATGTGCGCGTGGCCCCAGGCAATCCAATCACCAAGTGGACTGGATACAACACTCCCTCTCCGATGGCACTGGAGGTGCCCTTCTTGAGCATTAGGTGTCCCTTTAAGACGACCTCTGGCCTCTCCGGGTCACTGCTGCCTACCCCTGATTCAGAGCATAAACGGCACATCAAACATCCAAAGTAATTCCCTGAAGGAGATTCCTGAGCTCTTGCTTCGTACGTACTTACTCATTTATTCATCATCCGGAAAACACTTATCAAGCTTTCCCTTTTTCCCAGGCGGTGTGCGAGTGCTGAGGATTGAAAGAGGGACAGGCACAGCCGTTCCCCTTAAGGGACAAGGCTCTAGACCAAGTCATTAGGCCAGAGGGCAGGGACTGAGTGACCAGGGGACACAGGGACCGAGCTGTGACAGCAGCAGAGGGCAGAGGTCTTGGGGTGGAGTGGGTGGGAAAATGAAACACTTCCTGGAGGAAGTCACGAAAAAAAGCCACATCTTCAAGGAGACAAGAGGAGCCAGCAGGAAAGCCGGAAAAGAAGAAAGAAAGAGAAAAGCAGGGGCGCTGGGGGCAGCACCCGCAAAGACAAGGAGCACGCGGGGCAGAGGGACCGGCTTGACAGAGAACGTGATGCCCAGGAGGAATCAGGAGTGCAAGTGCACACAGGTGGGCAGGCAGCTTACAGGGGCCCCGAGTGACAGGCTGAAGCGGCTCAACTGCTGTTTCCTTCAGGCAGCGCTGGGCGGGAAGAACCCTGCCAGGCAGGCGAGTGTGGCCGGAGGGGAGAAAATGGGCAGGGGGATGGCAATGGCTTTTTTTCAAAGCTTTTTTTAAAGTCTCTCCCTGCCCCCGCCTGGTCCAAAAAAGTGGATTAAACCCTGATGGCAACAGAACTTCCTAACATAGTTTTGCAAAATTAGTTTAGCTTCCAGTCAGAGATTCAGCGTCTGGCCAAACTTTGCTTGGTGAGGTATTCTTGCTCAGCGTCAGAGGAAGCACCGGCTGCTGCTGTCGACCGCTGCGGGCGGGGGGCCTGGCCAGCCTCGCCCGTGTCCTGCTGGGCTTGCTTAACAGGAGCTGCTCCGGAGGACACTGGAGCCGAGCCTTCCAGAAGTCCTTGGACCCCTCCAGGGCCCTCTGACCTTCGGACGCTGCTTCTAATGACACGACCCCCGTCACCCAGCCTCGACCGAACCTCGTCGACAAGTCCGCTGCACCCTTCGGTTTCCCCTGCGGGATGCTGATGCCGCCCGGTCCTTTGAACTGGGGTCGCAGTCCTGACGTGCCGACTTCGGGGAGGGGTCGGAGGTCCCGTCCCCCCTCACAGAAGGGCCTCTCCATGTCCTCTGCTTTACTGTGTGTTTCTGGAAGTCTGGTAGTCACAGTTCAACAATACTTCCTAAGACACACTGGAGGAAATGACAGTAAATAAACAAGCAGTAAACAGCGCTCTGAGTGACAGAGACGGAGGAGTGACAAGACCCGGAGCGAACCGGCGCTCGGAACACAGCCGTCGGGACACGACTGGTAGCCCTGCAGCCAGGATCCCAGCCCAGCTGCTCACCTGCTGTGTGATCCTGAGCAGGTGAGCCTCTCTGGGCCTAACTTCACCTTCAGGGTGCCATGAGGACCAAGAGAAGTAAAGCGTGTAAACCACTGCAAGCGGCAAGAGGGCAGAAGTGCCATCACTGGCACCGCCCAGCAGGAAGGGCCGGTCAGCAGGGACCCAGGGCACCTGAAAACACGTCCGTCTCTGCAGCCGGATGCTCCTCCTTCTGCACAAATTCACACAGCACTGGCATTTCCAGAGCACACTCACTGTGTAGCAACCCAAAGACTGCTCCTCCTGCTAGGGAGGTGTCGGGACTTCACGGGGGGCATTTCTGAAGTGCACGTTTGTTTTCATCTTCTGGGTGAATAGAAGAAATTACAGATGCACCGACACGCCCTGTCTAGTTGGGGTGGCGTTCTGTGCGAGGCTGTATCTCACCCTGGCAGGGCCAGTGCAGGGAGCTGGAAGGCTGCATGAATTCACTGAAGATCCTATTACTGGCTCGGTGACGGACAGCTCTGTGCACCATTAGGGCCTGTCCTCTCGGTTTTCTCCCCACCTCGATTAGCTCTGTTTGGCCAGCCAAATGCAGCACCGAGACCCAGATCTGGCACTCAGGACCTCTCTGGACTGCTCCCTGGGGAGACCTGTCAGATCCCCAGTGACCCACAGGACGGCTCTTTTCTCATGTGCTGGTGTGGGAGGGAAGGAATTTATTTCTCCGTAGATCATTTCCACGCACCGGCGGCCTGACGGACTTACTAACTTTCCCATCAAAGCAAATCTACTAAGTGTTCCTAAAATCGTCCAACATTCTTAACACAGTGAGCAGGAAGAATAAAACTTTAGGGAACAGTGATGTGCGTTACGGTCAGCCCACTTACATCCCTGACAGCAACCGGAAACGCACCAACTCACGCTGACTTGTGAATCGGGTTCTCCCAGTGACCGGGAGCCACAGAGAAGGAACCCCGAGGTCAAGGGCCACCTAACCCACCAGCGGACACCCGGGCACCCGGCCCTGTCCTCCTCTGCTGTGCTTTTCCAGTTAAATTCCAAGAGGCTGAAAAGCCAGTTGTGTCGGACTTCCCCAAAAGAGGTTCCTGTGTGAAATAAAACGAACCCCACCCTGACTTCAAAGCCAGTGAAGTGCGCCGATCTTTTAAAAGACTGATCGCCACACAGATTGTGGAAGGCGAAGTGAACGGTCAAGCGACCGAAGAGCAGTAAAGACTGCGGATTCCTCATGCAACGTCTGAAGGATGAAGCCAAACCACCGCCTGACAGCCCAGGCCTGGTCTTGCAGGGAAACGTGCCTGGAACCTCAGAGCCCCTCCTCGGTCACTGCCCTGCAAAGGCCTGGGAGCCGTGGCCTCGCCCGGCCCCTGGCCTCCGGGCCCTCGGCAGCCTTTCCAAACTGCTGCCCGGCCAAGGCCCCAGTATCTGCAGAGCTCACATTTCGCTTGGCTACACATGAAAGGGAGGCTCGGAAGCCAAGAGGCTGCAGAGAACCCTGCACTGTGGCCAACCGCGCTCTGCAGCTGCCACTCAGGCCTCGGCAAAGAGCTGGGCAGTTTAGGCAATCTGAGGTTTGATAACGATTCTTAATCCAAAATACGTTTCAGTAAACAGTGACTATTTTGCTCATGTACAAAAGAGCAACTATGCCAGTGCGCCAGTCCTGCTTCTCCAATAATTTTTGCTTCTCCATTATATACACAGGTATTTTATAGGGCATTAAAATCCTCATGAGACCGGCACACAAATATTTCTGATTCACTGCTTTCCACTCCATTTCCATACCATCGAGTGTATTCCAATATATCTGGCAAAGCACTGCTTGATGATCTAGCTGAGATCCTAACAGGTAAATAAAACATTCACTGCCAATTGATTTTACAGACGCTAAATGCCAGTGCCCAGATACACATGCAAGACAGCCTCTCTAAATTCAAATTCCTTCATGCATTTCTTACTGCTCCATTAAGTGAAAAAAGATCCAAAGACCTACTAAAAAGAACATCTAGAAGATATGCCTGTCATAGGAAAGCCATAAAATGTGTATAATTTAATAGTTTAGTTGTGTTTCAATTGGCATAAACTCTGGCTGGCTGCAACTTGACTTTCAAAAACTTTCCAGAAAGAACTGAGGCCCAAAGAAATAACCAAATAGGAAGCACTAAGCACTGCACACAGAGTAACAAGTAGCAAAATGGTTTAGGAAAAGATTTTTTTTTTAATGTTCCTTGTACACAAAATACATGTTGGCTTTTCCCTACCCCCACAAAGTGAAATGTCTCTCTGGACATAACAGCATTTCATTAAAATACTGATTCTTTAATAGTGAATAAGTCTTAAGTGCTGTTCTCGGAATCTCTGGGTTGGATTACCACTCAAATACGACTTGATCATCACTTGAAACGTTTCCACTTCAATATAACAAACATCCAAGATGAATATTACAAGGTATTTTTCCAAGGCAATAGCAGAAGGGGCTGTGAATGCCATAATCCCACAAAATCCCATCCTTTTACTTGCTCTTTCCTTTAATATTTCTATGTGGACAGCACTCTGCTGGGGCATTTTGATCTGATCACTTTCTTAAGCCTCCACCTCCATTTGCCACATAACATTTTCTCATCAGACTGACTTCAACCATATCTACCAGCACTTGGAGGACAGCAGCTGCGAATAGACAGAAATGAAGAAAAACATGTTTTCTTCACTCACATTTATTCTTTTTTGTCCTTATTCTGCTAGGCCAGTGTCTCCTTCCCAGCCTCCAACTGTCTCCCCTGCCCAGACCTGGCCCCTCTGCCCGCCACAGGACAGGGCTGCCCAGGCTAGCCTGCCTGCTTCTGTGGCCCGCAGCTGCCCCTCCTCCTCCCACCCGCTCCCTTCCTCTTCCTCGCACCCCTCCTGCGATCCCACCCTCCTCTCCTCCTGGACCATGTCCTGAGCAAGCAGCAAGCTGCCAGGGACAGTTTCCAGCCTTGTTTTAGTGGCATTAACGTTGTAGGGAAGGGTCGGAGAGAGAGAGAGAGAGAGACGGAAAAAAAATAATAAACTAAAGGTAAAAAAAGAGAGGAGACGAAGCAGCAGCTTTCTCACCAATTTCCCTGGACTGCACTCTTGCTGCTACAGACTCGAATGATGATACATAACTGGCTACTTAACCAGTACTTAACTAAATGTAAAGACATAACAAAGTTAGTTCGAGTCAACTGATTATGTTCAAACGCCCGGAGAGAAACTGAAGAGTTTTCCAAACTTAAGAAAAACTGATATGAGACTCTACTAACTGTTTTTCCAGGAACCATAATACTGATGATCAATAAATACATCCGGGGGCTTCCCTGGTGGCGCAGTGGTTGAGAGTCCACCTGCCGATGCAAGGGACGCGGGTTCGTGCCCCGGTCCGGGAAGATCCCACATGCCGCGGAGCGGCTGGGCCCGTGAGCCATGGCCACTGAGCCTGCGCATCTGGAGCCTGTGCTCCGCAACGGGAGAGGCCACAGCAGTGAGAGGCCGGCGTACTGTAAGTAAGTAAAATAAGTAAGTAAAGTAAGTAAGTAAAGTAAGTAAGTAAGTAAAGTAAACTAAGTAAGTAAAGTAAGTAAAGTAAGTTAAGTAAAGTAAAGTAAGTGAAGTAAGTAAAGTAAGTAAGTAAAGTAAAGTAAGTAAGTGAAGTAAATGAAGGGAAGTAAGTAAGTAAAGTAAGTAAAGTAAGTGAAGGAAGTGAAGGAAGCAAAGTAAGTAAGTGAAGTAAAGTAAGTTAAGTGAAGTAAGTAAAGTAAGTTAAGTAAGTAAAGTAAATAAAGTAAGTAAGTAAAGGAAGTGAAGGAAGTGAAGGAAGTAAAGTAAGTAAGTGAAGTAAGTACAGTAAGTAAAGTAAGTAAGTAAAGTAAAGTAAGTAAGTAAGTAAGTTAAGGAAGTAAAAAGTAAGTAAAGTAAGTTAAGTAAGTAAGTTAAGTAAAGTAAGTTAAATAAGTAAAGTAAGTAATTGAAGTAAGTTAAGAAAGTTAAGTAAAGTAAGTAAAGTAAAGTAAGTTAAATAAGTAAGTAAAAAGTAAGTTAAGTAAGTTAAGTAAGTAAAGTAAAGTAAGCAAAGTAAGCAAAGTAAGTAAAGTAAGTTAAGTTAAGTAAGTTAAGTAAAGTAAAGTAAAGTAAGTTAAGTAAGTAAGTAAAGTAAGTTAAATAAGTAAAGTAAGTAAAAAGTAAGTTAAGTAAGTTAAGTAAAGTAAAGTAAAGTAAGCAAAGTAAGTAAAGTTAAGTAAATTAAGTAAAGTAAGTAAAGTAAGTAAAGTAAGTTAAGTAAGTAAATTAAGTAGCGTAAGTAAGTTAAGTAAGTTAAGTAAGGTAAGTAAAGTAAGTAAAGTAAGTAAAGTAAGTAAAGTAAGTTAAGTAAGTAAAGTAAGTTAAATAAGTAAAGTAAGTAAAAAGTAAGTAAAGTAAGTAAAGTAAGCAAAGTAAGCAAAGTAAGTAAAGTAAGTTAATTAAGTAAAGTAAGTTAAGTAAGCAAAGTAAGTAAAGTAAGTAAAGTAAGTAAAGTAAGTTAAGTAAGTTAAGTAAGTAAATTAAGTAGCGTAAGTTAAGTAAGTTAAGTAAAGTAAGTTAAATAAGTAAAGTAAAGTAAGTAAAGTAAGTAAAGTAAGCAAAGTAAGTAAAGTAAGTAAAGTAAGTAGCGTAAGTTAAGTAAGTTAAGTAAGTTAAGTAAGTAAGTTAAATAAGTAAAGTTAAGTAAGTAAAGTAAGTTAAGTAAGTAAAGTAAGTAAAGTAAGTAAAGTAAGCAAAGTAAGTTAAGTAAGTAAAGTAAGTAAAGTAAGTAAAGTAAGCAAAGTAAGTTAAGTAAGTAAAGTAAGTAAGTAAAATAAGTAAAGTAAGTAAAGTAAGTTAAGTAAGTAAAGTAAGTAAAGCAAGTAAAGTAAGTAAAGTAAGTAAGTAAGTAAAGTAAGTAAGTAAGTAGACACATCTGGGGGGGGGGGTGCAGTCAGACCGCCCCCCCCCATCCCCTCTCCTACTTGTCCAGGAGAGCCTGGGGGGACCCAGAGTACAGTGTCATAGGCAGTGCTATTGGGAAGACGGGGGGCAAAGGGAAAGACCTGTATTTGGGGGATTAAAAACCCTAAGAATTAGAGAGGGAAGAAGAGAACCCAAGAGACACGACAACAGTAGCGGGAGTAATTCTGGAAGCATGGGCCTGGCCACACCACCAGTGTCTCTGGAGTCTGAAGATGATCCCAGTTACCTTCCTCAATCAGATTAATGTCCTAAACCATGACTTTCACGGCCCTCCATTTGGACGCTTTCATGTCATATTTTCCACCCTCAGCAAGCGAAGCAGTCTGCTTTCATCACCTCCGGCCTCAAACGTGCCATGCCTCCTGGCTACTGTCTGCCTGTCTGCGTCCCCCCCTGCCCCCGCCACCGCAGGATTCCTATGCTGAAACCCTACCCCCCAAACGTGATGGTGTAGAGGTGATGGTGTAGAGGTGGGTGCTTAGGTCAAGAGGGTGGAGCCCTCGAGAGTGGGATCAGTGTGCCCTAATGAAAGAGGCCCAGAGAAATCCCTCATCCCTTCTGCCCTGTGAGGACACGGTGAGAGGTACCAGCTGTAGACTCAGGAGGGGGCCTCCACCAGACACCTGATCCTGGACTTCCCAGCCGCTGGAACAGCGAGAAATCATTTCTGTTGTTTACAAGCTGCCCAGTCTGTGGTATTTTATGAGAGCGGCCCGAACGGACTGAGACAGCCCTCCACCGAAGGCCACAGGGCAGCCCCCCTCAACCCCACCTTCCTACCCAGAGGGTCCCCAGCACATGGACACGTGCTTAGTTGACAAGGAGGTCGGGTTTCTCCCACTTACAGTTTTCTGTCTGGGACGGATGCCTCTGTTGTTTGGAATCAGACGTAAATAAGACCGAGTTCACAGTGCAGGTCAACAGGACGGACCGTTTCCCAGACGCAGAAGCCACGTCTGCTTTAGGACCAGAGCGGACGCAGCCTCCGTGGGGAGGACACCCCCCACCCCCGGTCTGGAGAAGGGGCTCCTCATCCCCACCCACCCCCGCCCCGGGCACACGGTTCTCACATCCACCCATCACTCGGCTCACAGCCTGGTCCCCACGAGACGGCGACACCTGTGCACCTGAGCTGCATGGCCATCTCTCATCATGAGCACCCACCTCGGTGCCTGTGATTACATCCCTGCTAGATGAATACATGAAAAAACGAACGTCATCGCTAGCGGGCTGAGTGCTGAAGTGCGAACGGCAGAGTGGGAAAAACCACAGCCAAAGGAAAAGCCGCTTAAAAGGCGATTCTACAGTGGGTCAGGCTCACCAGCTGTGAACACACTGACCACCCGCCTCCATGCGTGTGTCGTGTTGCTTGGAGACAGCTACCCACCCTTGTGGACTGTCCTTAGCACCTCCTCTGGGGCACAGTGCAAGGTAGATACAGGGGAACAGCAGGAGGAAGAAGGCTTGTCACTCGCCGTCCCCTGGGGCTGCCGGGGAGCCTGGCACACCGAGGTGCACGAAGGAAACCTGGAGAAGCATGAGCCACTACGGCTCACTGGTGTCCACTTCAGCGTGTGCTAGAAACATAGCTAAAAACACGGCATGCCCTGGAAGAGGGCAGCTGAGGGCTTTGGACTGAGTGAATTGTTGGCATTTGAAAAATGTGAACCAAAGTCTGCAGCACACCACAGCAAACAAGTATCTTCCTCACAGACTCTTTTGGTGGTTATAAGCAAACAGTCACACAGCTGATACATAGCTTTTTTTTCTTAGATGGCCTTTAAATCGGGAGGGTACAACTGACAGACAAACCATTAAAGAAAACAAATCTTATGGATGTTTCCAAGGGCAGAGAGCTCTTGAGAATGCAAGTCACTGAACTAAAATGCAGGAAATTCATGTCACTCATTGCCCTGAATATTAGTTTCTCTGTTTCATCACATTTAATAATTATGATAATATTTTGCAGAGAGCAGGAAAATTTATTGGGAAAATTTGCTGCGGTAACTTGAGCTGCCATCTTGAGGATTCATGGCAGGATGGGGGACACTTCCTGGTAAAAAAGTCAACTTTCTATCTGTGTGGAAGACAGTTGGTTTCCTGGCAAGGCCCCTGCCCCAGCCCTGCCTAAACCTCCCACCTGCCACTGGAGTCGTGGGGAAGAACGGCCCTGCAATGAGGGGCTCTGCACAGCCCCCATCCAACCCTCACAGAAACCCAGGGAGGTAGGGAGAGCCAGAAACATGGCGGGGGCGGGGGTAGGAGCAGGTTTTCATACTAAACGGGAAGGTTAGGTGAGACCTCTAGTTCAACTACCTGGTTTAGATGTTTGTGTCCAGTGTTTCCACTGATGCAGTGGAGAGAGATGCTCACATAATTTAAACATGACATTAAATGTGAAAGACAGTCCATAGTTTCAGAACTGAAACAACACTGGAATAGACCCACACATATATGGACAATTAAACAAAAGTGTCAAGGCAATTCAACTGGGGAAAAGAAAAGTCTTTTCAACCATGGGTCTGGAACACTTAGCAGCCCGTGGAGGAAAAAGGCATCTTGACCCCTACCTCACATCACATACAAAAAATAACTTGAGATGGATCCCGGAATCGAATGTAAAATCTCAAACTGTGTAAGTTTTCTAGGAGAACACACAGGATACTAGCTTAGTGATGAGGCAGACCTCCCTCACCTCCCCACCCCCGCCAAATCTTAACTAACCATAAAACTTTATCAATTGAACTTCATCAAAACTGAAGAATTCTGTTCCTCAAAAAAGACAATTTAGAAAATCAAAATGCATGCTACATATAGGGGAAAAAAATATGTAATACATATACATGACAAAAGACCTGAATTCAGAAATATAAAGAACTGCAAATAAACAACAACCAACAAACGCAATTGAAAAACAGGCAAAAGATTTGAACAGACACTTCGAAAAGGAAGTGTACAGGTACTCAACATCCTTAGTCATCAGAGAAATAGAAAATAAAACTACAATGAGATATTATTTCACACCCATCAGAGTGATTAAAATTAAAAAGACTGACAACAGAAAATGCTGTCAACGTCACAGAATGAAGAACTCACACAGGTTGAGTCTAAAATGGTACAACCACTCTGGAAAACTGCTCGACTGTTTCTTATAAAGTTACAAACACACCTACTCACAACCCAACAATTCCAGTCCTGGGTGTTAATCCAAGAAATGAAGACATGTCCACGTAAAGAGCCACACAGAAATGCTCCCTGCAGAGCTATTCACAACACCCCGAACCAAAAACCCAAACGTCCATCTGCGGGAGATGAGCACTGGACTCCTCAGCTGTTTAAAGTCGATAAATAAAGAAAAGAACAACCTACTGAAGCGTACAACTGGGAAATCAGAATAAACATGTAGCAGAATAAATATATACAAATTACATCTACATGACTTTCACAATAGGTAAAGCTAATCTACTGGAAATAAATCCTCACAGGGCATGAGGAAATTCCTGAGATTACAGATGCTATTCTATATACCTTGACAGGGATGTTGGTTATCCAGGCGTAGACATGTGTTACAACTCAGTAATTCCACACTTAAGGATTTCCACACTGTGATTCACATAATGTAAAATTTTACCTCACTATTAAAATGTTTAAAAAATAACCAGTGGCAGCACTGAGGGAAAACCTTAGAAATGACCACATATGCCAGATGCGTGGCTATGTACGCAGGTGGAAGAAAAGCCACACTAGCATCACAGTGAGTAACAAGCCACACTGGCCATCAAGAGAACGGCAAAACTGGGAAAACAAGAAACCCAGTCCAGAAGCAGAGATCGGGGCCCAGCGGGAAGGACACCCATCCCCGAGGCACAGGAGTTAAGTGTCCACTGTCATCTGATCCCACACCAGCACGGGGGTGGGGGTGGGGGCCCCCTCTCACCAGACGGCTAGGAATCCATCAACTAGGGATCCAGCCTGAATCCCACAAACAAAAGGAACACACAACTGCAGGGTTCTCGGTGGGGAGAGAGAGGTACAGATGATTTTGCCTACATCTCAATTATTCTTCTTTTCTTTCCTATACATTTATTTATTTGTTTATTTTTGGCTGCGTTGGGTCTTCACTGCTGCGCGTGGTCTTTCTCTAGTTGCGGCGAGCGGGGGCTACTCTTCGTTGTGGTGCGCGGGCTTCTCATTGCGGTGGCTTCTCTTGTTGCAGAGCACGGGCTCTAGGCGCGTGGGCTCAGTAGTTGTGGCACGTGGGCTCAGTAGTTGTGGCTTGCGGGCTCTAGAGCACAGGCTCAGTAGTTGTGGCGCACGGGCTTAGCTGCTCCGCAGGATGTGGGATCTTCCCGGACCAGGGATTGAACCTGTGTCCCCTGCATTGACAGGAGGATTCTTAACCACTGCGCCACCAGGGAAGTCCCTCAACTATTCTCTATACATGATATTTGAAAATACTACGACAGACGAGCTGCAGAAGCTGAGATGTACCCGTGGGGCAGTCGGTCTCCCAATACAACAGAAAAGTCTCACACAGGGAGAGTAAGTCAGTTCAGTATTCACTGAAGAAAACACACAGGCTAACACAGATGCATGCATTATTTAAGCGGGATGAGAGAGTGTCCCGACAACGAGGGCTGGTAAATATTGCAATGGGTTATGACACCTCTGTCACTGGAGACTCTGAAAAATCCGACCTTCTGGGCTTCCCTGGTGGCACAGCGGTTGAGAGTCCGCCTGCCGATGCAGGGGACACGGGTTTGTGCCCCGGTCCAGGAAGATCCCACATGCCGCGGAGCGGCTGGGCCCGTGAGCCGTGGCCGCTGAGCCGGCGCGTCCGGAGCCTGTGCTCCGCAACGGGAGAGGCCACAGCGGTGAGAGGCCCGCGTACCGCAAAAAAAAAAAAAAAAAAATCCGACCTTCTCACGAGGTGGGTTCTGCCCAAAGGCAAAGGAAGAGATGATGACTTAGGATCTCTATGACTTCTGAGCCACCAGACTATTCGAAAGGCTGCTTTTATTCCTGATGGTTCTGTCTCTGTTTCTTTTTTAGGGGCGGAATCTCCAGGATGAGGAGGGGGATGAGGTGCAGGAGGGGGACACGGAGGACATGTTTGGGAAGAAGACATCTGGGAATGTGAAGGAGCTGCAGGACCCAAGTGCAGGGGCCTCAACGCCCCGGGGCCCAGGTCACAGTAAAGCAGAGGCAACGCAGCCCCTTCCTCTCACAGCCTTGGCTTTCCGTGAAAAAGTAACACGTAACCTGCGTGTCACTGTCACTGCTCTCCAAAGGACCGCTCTGATGGCCGATGGAGCGTAAAGACGGCGTGTGATCACAGAGCACGGACACCCTCTCACTGGGAAATAATTATACGGACAGAGAGCTGACCCTGTGAACCCAGAGGGTGCAGTCAAGGTCTTTAAAAAGCAAACAAACCAACCCTACCTAGGCGCACACGCTTTGGGATTTTGGCTTTCAAAAAGCATTAAAAGCACAATCTTACGGCCCTTTCAGCTAAGCTCTTTCACCTTTGACTAAGTCTGTTATAAAAAGATGCTTGAAAAGTACTTGAGAATATTCTGTGAGTAAAATGACTGTTACTGAAAAACAGTAACTGCCTTTATTCCCTACTTTCTCCAAATATTTGACTATGTAAGAGGAAAAGAAATATCCATTTGCAATGGATAATTATACCATTAGATAATTATTTTGAAACAAGCAATTTTACTGACGCTCCCTCAAAAAAAGAAAAAAAACAAACAAACCAGTAATCCAATTCAAGTATAGTGATCTCCAAAAGTAAGAGTAAGAGAAACTTAAGGGGAAAGATTTACTAAGCCACTCCTGACAAGCCCAAATCTAACTCTTCTATCTTTTTCTAAATAACTCAACAGTAGCATATGAATTACAGGTATTTTTAACCAAAATGAACCATTAATCAATAGATATATAATTTTTTTATATTTCTAGATGATTAAACACCTAGCAGTGAACATAAAATTAAGACTACTTGTAATAAGCATTTAATATACATGGCATTAAAAAGATAACAGACCATTCTAACTGCATTCATAAAAATAGATAATTTGAGATAATGAGAAAATTGATCATTAGAGATGGCTATGGCAACAGATTAAATTAATTATAGTTAAAAATCTACTAATATACTACATCTATATTTTTTTTAATTTATCTTATTGACGAATAGTTGATTTTTACTGTATAGCAGAGTGATTAACTTCTCTCTATACATATTGTGTGTGTGTGTGTATATATATATACACACACACACACAATCTTTTTCATCCATCTATATGCTTTTTCAAAAATTGTTGAACTGAATGTTTCTTTGGGCAAAGCAACCAGGTTTTCACGTCCACCAGGCTGTGAGCCCCTTGAGGTCAGGGCCAGGTCTCACCTTCACGTCCTGACAGCCGACCGGGCTGCCCCAAATCAACCTGTTAGATTTCACTCCATCCTACAGAGATCCACCAGAAGAATCGTCTTAAAAAATAGCTTTTATCAGATTACCTGTCTGATCAGCCTTTTTCTAATTCCCTTTCTAGCAAACTCAGTTCAAACCCCTCTCTTTGGCACTTAACACCCCAAACGATTATCTCAAATACCTCACCCTCCTTCCGGTATTCTAACCAAACTATAGAGTCCCTCTAGTTCCCCTAATACAGTCTCTCTTTCCCAAGCCCTGGGACTTTTCTCCAACATTCTCTCCACCTAACGAGCTCCCTTCCACAGACCACCTGTCAGAAGCCTATGCACCTTGCAACACACAACTCAAATACCACTCGGTCCAACCTCTTCCTTATTCCTGACATACAGATGTATATTCTCCGTCTGGACCCCACAGGGTTTTTTGCCTACAGTTCTCTGTCGGCTTTATTGCACCTTTAAAATACACATTTGAGATCTTAACTGATAACAGTATGAGACTGAAAACGCCTTGAGGGCAGGGATGGTCTCTGATGCCTTCCTGAGTCACCTGCGGGGTCCAGCACTGGGCCCTATTCACAGTAAGCGCATTTACTGAAATGACTAGGTCCCTCCCTCCTCCAGGCACCCCTTCCCACCTGCCACACAAACCTAAGAGAGACAAGGACGTTCCCCCACCTGCCGCCACCCCGCACCCGGTGTCCCAGGTGGCAGCCTGCGTCTGGTGTCCTACAACCAGGAACTCTGCGGTGGAAGTCAGTGGGACAGCCTGGGTGGTATCTGCCGATACGTACCAACCAAACAGAAGGTCAGGGCACCGAGACGGGCGCCTGCTTGTATTCGTGGTTATTTTACCTGATGCAGGCAAGGAAATCAAAGGAAGAGACGTCGTAAATCGGTGGTGTGCAGTGGTGGTTAAGCACATGCGTTTACTTGCCTGAGTGGCCTCCCACCAAGGTCATACTGAATTTACTAAGAGTTGTTTTTCTTTAAATAAACTAGAGCAGTTCTAAAAAAGAGGGAAAACATCCATTAGCATACCAGAAAATTTTAGGAACTTCGAGAAGAATGAAAGCAAGGGATACCAGAAAAGTTTCACCGGCTGGAGTGAAAAATGTATAAGGCAGGGCTAACAGCCAAGATGATGGCCCTCCTTGTGGAGTCAAGGGTTATGCCCCCAAACAAAGGGGGGGGGGGGGGTGGCTAGGAGAGGTGAAAGAGAGCTCCACAAAGCCCCGTATCCACAAAGAAGGAAGACAGGCAATAAGGGGAAGGAGCAGCATCATGAAAGAAATACAGGAATGGGAAAACATTTTTTTCATGCACTGAAGACACCCAAGATCTCAGCTACAACAGTTTCACGAAGTACAGAGCAGGATTAGTAAGGGAAAAAAAGATTCATACTCAGACACAGCTTACCGCACTTCAGGACTTCAAAGATACGGAAAAAATTCTAGAAGACTTAGGGCAAAAGAGTTCATCATGGCAGAACTAAAGTCTGACTTCCTGGCAGCAGTCCTGGATCAAAGAGGACAGCGGAGCAACAATGCCTTTAAACTTCTAAGGGAGCAGGATTGAGAAAATCTTAGGGAGCTAACCTGTTACTTGTACGTGTGGACAAGACAGAGACACCTTTGACCACACGAAATCTCAGAAGGTTTATGCCCTGTGCATTTCAAATGAAAAAGAAAAAAAAAAATTTACTGGAGGAGGTACCTCCCATCCGACCCCTCGGATCCACCCTCCAACAGAAGACTCCTAGAGAGATGACATGCGACGCAAGAAACGTGATGGTGGAGAACCAATGAAAAGAGGACCCGCCGGACTTAGGAGCTGGACCCATCCCACCCGCGGTGGGGCAGGACCCCTGACACAGGTTACGTGTCCTCCCTCATGGATTCAGACCCACTGCAGTGAGCAATGGTTATACAATGGCAATACCGCAAATGCTGGTTTTTTTGTGATCCGTCTCCACACACAGCAAAGAAGAAGTAATTATAGGTACAGAAGGGAATGTTATAAACTCTGATAATATAAAAAGGCATATGCTGAACACAAACCAGGAGTCCGGGAAGAGGAGGTGGGAGGTGGAAGAAATCTGAATGTTATCACTGCGTTATCTGGAATTGATACTAAGGCTAAGCAATCCAGAAACGGAAACACTGTTTGAGGTTGTAAAGGTAACCAGCAAACGCACTACAGGAGGGAAAACAGTGTATGCACCTACCTCTGGGAAGCTGGACTAGCTATGAAAGGACAGACACTTGTATTTTTTATTTTAGACGCTTCTGTGGGGTTGCATATTTTCCACCATGAATAAAAAAATAAAAGGCATAAGAAAAAGGAATGCAGTGTGCCCCTATATTTGTCTTCACCAACCACATGTAGCCTTTAAAAGGAAACGAAAAGAAAACCAGCTCTGGAAACCCGAGATACACCCACACCCCACCCCGCCTACTGCCAGCCCCAGGCCCGCCCCTCGCTGATAAGAATATTCAGTCGAGTAAATAATCGACTCTCATACTTTAATGCAGTATCAGCAGAACATCAGTAACATCCCCACTTTGCCCCCTTGTCGTTCAGGCTCTATCTCATAATAAATACAGACTTTTTGGTTTGCTGGGCTAAGTTCCTTTACGGATACAGAAAAGGGGTAAATGTATACAGTAAGTCCAATAGTTTAGAAGGGGGAGGGGACCTAAATTATCTCCGCAACCACGCTCACTTCTTTACAAGAACTCTGATGCGCTCATCAGCGTGATTTCACCCCGAGAGTGTGTCTAGCTGATGGTGACCCTGAAATGCAGCAGAGTTAACATTGTTAGCTTTGGAGAAAATAAAAACCTAAATATCAATACCTTCCCTCAAATGAAAAAGGGTTAGTTTACTGAAGCGGTGAAATACGTGGTGGTCACTTGACGTGTCACCTTCAAAAATACCTACTTCTTGGGCTTCCCTGGTGGCACAGTGGTGGAGAGTCCGCCTGCCGATGCAGGGGACGCGGGTTCGCGGCCCGGTCCGGGAGGATCCCACGTGCTGCGGAGCGGCTGGGCCCGTGAGCCATGGCCGCTGAGCCTGCGCGTCCGGAGCCTGTGCTCCGCAACGGGAGAGGCCACGACAGTGAGAGGCCTGCGTACCCCAAAAACAAACAAACAAACAAACCTACTTCTTGTGTGAACTTAAGAAATCAAACTGTGTTCCTGACGACCGGGTATCTACTCACGGACAAGCTACTTTCCGACAGTGGGGTCGGGGCGGGGTGGTGGTGGTGGTGGTGGTGGTGGTGGTGGTGGTGGTTAGCAAAGTGACAGGGTAAGAATTCTTAGAACCACAGTCACAAAAACTTGATTCACCAGAGAGATGAGATTTCTACAGGTTTAAAATAAAGCCAGTTTTCCCTCACAAGGTCTCTTGGAAACGCAAGAGCAGTCCTGGCACACCATCATCACTGATCTGACTGCAAGGACACGGCATCACACTTGGTTCTAATGTCTCCTGAGTCTCAGGGTGAAATCGCCCTGATAAGTGCATCACAAGTCCTTGTCAAGAAGCGAGGACCACGGCCGCGGACACAGTCTCGGCCCTTTTCTTTCCTTAAACAACTGGACTTACAGCATACGTGTGCTCCTCTTTTACACCCATCAAGGAACTTAGGGCAGCGAACGAGAAAGTCTGTATTTATCATGAGAGCGCGCGAGCGAGAGCGCCTGAAGGACAAGTGGGCAAAGTGGGGGCGCTGCTGATGTTCCGTGTATACCTTATATATACGTGTACATGCGTACGTGTACGTGTGTATACGCATACGTAGAGAGAGGGAGGGAGAGAGCGCGCGAGAGAGACACAGAGACAGAGAAAGGGGGCCCGGGCTCATACCCGGAGCTGCCGTACCTGATGACACAATAAAACAAAACCTGGTGCCTCGCAGACGTGAGCGAGCACAGGCCGGGCTCGGCCATAACCGAGCGCTGCTGTCACTCTGGCTGCACGGGGCTGGCGGCTCCCAGGCGGGGCTGGGCTGCAGGTCCAGGAACGATGCTCCCCACGGGGCAGAGGAATCCGGGTCAGGCTCCTTCCCAGCCTCCTGTGCTGCTTCTCCTTCCTCAGCTGCTCCGAGCCCTTTTCTAAGTTCACCCCAAGGTGATCTCACCTGTTGCCTTCTAAAACCACGTGTACCTGCTGTTACCAACCAACCTTGACCGTATGTTAGGATCACGTAGAAAGTTATTTTCCTTCTTTTAAAGTTGTTTAAGGTCCCACCCCAAACCAATTTAATAAAAATTTCCAGGACTGGGTCCGAAGTGTCGGTGCTTTTAAAGCTCCATAATGGTTCTCGTGTAAACGGCCAAGACCTGCTGGTGGTTTATACACTGATGTCTCCCAACGTGACCTCAGCCACAACCTCTCCCTGGGTGACTGCCTCTCCCGCCTCCCTGCTGAGTGTCTAACAGGTGCCCCAGGTTTGCAGGTAGCCCCCTTGCTCTCTGCCTGCTTCCAATACCTGATCCCACCAGTCTTTCCCGCCTGGGCTCCCTGAGCTGCTCGGGCCCAAAGCCACGATGCCTCTGCTCCTGTCCCCGACACCCCACTCATCAGCAAGCCTGGGGCTCTGCCCTCAGACTCCATCCCAAGCCAGTGAACTCAGCACCACTCCCAGTGCCACCGGACTAAGCCAAGACGACACTCGCTCTAACGGCCACTCTCGAACCCCTGGAGCCTGCTGCCCACGCTGTCCTGCCTGGTAGCCTCCCCGAGGTTTCCCCTCCCTTCCGCTGAAAACAACATACAAACTCCTTCCCACCAGGACGCTTTCCACACCCGGCCCTGCTCACCTCTCTGGCTCTCCCCAGCCCCCTCCGGCTCCCGGCTGACACCTCCCAGGTTCTTCTGCCCCGCCTCCTGCGTGCCTGCATCCTCCCCAGGCCCACCCCAGAGGGTCTGGGTCTCCCACAGGGCACCGCAGGGGAGCCCTCCTGCCCCCATCTCCCCTGGCTCCTTCCACCTGCCCCACATTCATCATGCCTCAAGCCGTGCTGCCTACTCACCTACCGGCCAGTAAGCTCTAAAGACAGAGCGTTGTCTTGTTCGAGGTAGGATGGCAGGCCTGTGTCCGTCCCAGGCAAGCTGTGGGCACTTGGTGCACGCTGGCTTTTATGAACAAAACGCTTGTGTCCTCCTCAAAGTTCATGTGCTGAAGCCCTCACGCCCAGGGTGATGGTATCTGGAGGAGGGGCCTTTGGGAGGTGACAGGTTTGGATGAGGTCACGAGGGTGGAGTTCCCGTGATGGGATTAGTGCTCTTGTAAGAGGAGATGCCAGAGAGCCTGCCTCCTCTTCCTCTCCCCACACGTGGGCACCAAGATGGCCGTGTGAGCAGCACGGAGGCAGCCATCTGCAAGCCAGGAAGACTCTGTTCCCGCCAAGGATGGAGTCTACCAGAACCCCCCAGCCTCCAGAACTGCTGTGGAAGCCACCCGGTCTGTGGTACTTCGTTACAGCAGCCCGAACAGAGGAAGACACTGGTGAAATGAATGAATGAGTCGTCAGAAAGAAAGAAACCTGGATGGAGAATGCTGAGATGTGCCCCAAAGCCCTGTACCTGCCCGTCCTTTGGGGTGGCCAGCACCTGTATCGATGCTCTGAATGGAGGTGCTGAGCGTGTGATGGATTTGTTGCGACACACACCTAGCAGGGAGGGCCAGCCAATACTCTGGACGACGGAAAGGTTTTCACCGATGATCAACATGGGCCAAACCAAGCAACTGTTTTTACTAGAACGAACGTAAATTTGTGTATTTCATCGTTTAAAACCACTCGCACAGGTGCAGGAAACTACAGAAGACCTGCCTGAACAGCAGACTGAATGAAAAAGACTCAAGGGTTTTGCTGTCAGCAAGTTCAAAATAAGCCACCAGTACCAGGTAGATGTTAATCAGGACATCAGTCTGCATGAGTGAGATGCTGGTGACAATCGGGGAGGGCCAGTCCTTCCACGACTGACTCATCGAGGGCATGGGGGAACCTTGCCGTGTATCCCGGTTTAACGGGAATATTAGGAACACGACCTCTAAGCTTGAACACAAGGAGAATGGTCTAGAAATCACATTAGAAGGACTTAGCCTGGGCAAAACAAGTAGAGAGGGAAGACGACAACAGGAGTAGGCGAGCACTGACAACGTGCGGTGCACACACTCACACGCGCAACAGCCAACGAGGCAGGAATCACTGCTGCTCCCGCTGAACGGCTGCAGAAACCAAGGCTGCACCCTGGTGACTGGTGCGGTTTGACCCCAAAGCTCACGCTCACAACCAGGACGGGGCTTTTAAAAACTCGACCATTTGATGCAACAGAGCAATGTTAGACTTATTCTTTATAATAAGATATTCCTTATAGTTCCCAGGCCTAAAACTAGAACAACAAAGGGACATCACGATGGGCCAAGCTCAATGGCAGTGGAAGGAAGGATTTTCCCAACAGCGGCTCCTGGTCAGCAGCAAGGACTCAGGTGAGGGCTCAGGTGGAGGCTGCCCGCTCGTCAGCATCCTGTCCCGAATGCGCTCTGGGCCCCGCTCAGCACTATTCTTCAAAAAGACATGCCTCCTTTTCCATCCAAACATCTACTCCAAACCCACAAAAAAGAACACTGGTCATTTTTCCAACTCTTCACAGTGGTGTTAGCCAGGTACACTGGAAAGGACGACAAGCCATGTCTAAGTGCAGTGCTTGTCTGTCGTTTAGTAATTATGAGACAAGGGATGTCAGCCATCATCCTATGTCACCCTGCACCGGCCACCTGGTGGACACAGACGCTCTCATAAGGAGCATTTGCTCATCTCTTTGTCCTGCCATTTCAAATTCTTTTGGAAAACAGATCTTTTATTAAAGATTTCCTCAGCCTGTACGCTACAGATCTTCAGAAACACCTACTTGGACCAAGGAGACATTTTTCATCCTCTAATTAAATAAGGAGATATAAACAAACGACGGCATTTGCAAGAACGAAAACAGAGTTATAAAACCAAGCACTGAAAGATCTCCACACTGATCTTAACGAACAATGAATCTGTAAATGCAAGGAAAGTTTAAGAAATAAACATGAAAGAACATTCATAATCCACTGTATATGTCCATATCACTAAGAGGATTACTCCAATATAAGCTATTTTACATGTTAATAATTTTATAATGGGGCACATTTTAACTGTGTTAACTGTGTAATCTACTATTTTAAAAGTAAATATTCAAATGTTTTAAAATGACTCTGTATTTTCAAGTTGCTGACATATATACGGAGACCAGTTTCCACGGAGGTAAGGAGTGAGAAGACAGACGAAAAACCCTAAACGTAGAGCTCACTGATACAGTTCCCTGCGTGACTGAATAGAAAGCATTCCACGTGTACACATGGGCTGAACACACATCCAGACAGATACTCACTAAGTTGATGGGTGAAGGTGCTAAAAGCCTTGGTTCTCACAGATGGGGTCCTTGAGAGTTAAACAAATTTTAGAAACACTGAGCCGGACCCCTGTTTTGAGACACAGAATCACAGGGTGCTGGGGCTGGAAGGAACCTGCAAGATTATTTAGCCCAACTCTGGCACGTCACGACAAAAAAGGCAACACTTATCTGAACATCACGCAGCTGATCAGTGCCAAAGCCAGGAAGGACCCTAAAACCCGAGAAGATGTGATTTTATGGGGCCAAAGACACTTGGCAAGTGTGATGCAGTTAAGAGCCTTCAGAATGGGTGCTTAATCCTGGACTGAGCGGGCGGAATGTAATCACAGGGTAATTAGAATCAGAAGCACCCCGGCTGCGCTGGGAGTCGGAGGCAGCCGTGCTCAGGGCGAACCCTGCCGCTGTGGACGCCGATGTACACGGGCTGCCCGGTTGCGAGCTGGAAAGGTGGAGGAGGGGCCCCAGTCCAGGCCCAAGTGGCCTCCAGCCAGTGGAAGTGGCAGGAAACTCTCTGGGAGCACCCGGAGAGCGCTCCGCCTTGCCGCCGCTGCAGTGTCGGCCCAGGGAGACTCATGGGGCCTCGGACCTACCAAATTGTAAGAACATACATCTGTGTTGCTTTAAGCCACTAGGTTTGTGGTGATTTGTTACAGGAGCCCTAGGAGACTAACTCACCATGCGAATCCGTAGCCATCACTCGCATCCCCGGGCCAGTCCGAGGTCCAAGGCCACGGGAGACAGGCCCGGCCTCACATCACGTCCGTCTGTGCGGAACTTCCCGTCTGTGCTCGGGTTACACGAGGATAACGGGGCAGCGCTGCACGGCTCGGGCCGGGAGAGCAGACTGCAGGGGACCCAGGCCAAAGACA
Source organism: Platanista minor (assembly GCA_004363435.1). Lineage (NCBI taxonomy): Eukaryota > Metazoa > Chordata > Mammalia > Artiodactyla > Platanistidae > Platanista > Platanista minor. The sequence continues at coordinate 30,388 of RJWK010012818.1, forward strand.
GCCCCGCCATTCCCTGTTTACTTGAGCTCATTCTTGGAACTACATTTGCTTCCAAGTGAAATACAATTTACTCTGAATAGATTTTACAGTGTTCTACTTGAAACAGCTGGTTGGACTTTCCAAAAAGCATCTTGTCAGAACTCTGTATTTTTTTCCTAACACATATTCCTCCCACTGAGTCACACCAGAAGCCTTGGTGGTGAAGACAGATCACCTCTCGAATGCAAAGCCCTTCGATTCCAGTCTGCAATCGGCGTCTCAGAGGAAGGCGCGGCTCCAGAAGACACGTCACCTGCACGCAGAGACAGCCTACACACCCCTTCGCCAAAGCCCCTGCACGGCGGGCCGAGCAGAACGCCCAGGTGGCCAGAAGTGGTCTTTTCCTTTCAACATCCAACCCAGTGCAGCTCGGTCTGGGACGGGGTTGTCCACGAAGAATAAAGCAGTGAGGGGAAAAGAATCAAACTGAACACCTGCCGAGGAGAAAAGCATGCTAACCAACCCTCCAAAGGCTCGAGTCCCAAATCCCGCTCGTGTAAATACTGAGCCTCCACCTCTGAGCTGTGGGCATCGCCCAACCAGCCAGCAACCGTGGTAACAGGGCACTCCACACACCACACAACTGGGGATGCTACCAACCAGTGCCCAGGTCAGAGCCTCCAAGCAGAGTCAGAGGGTGCCAGGTGCTTGGGGTTCTTTTGACCCACATGGTCCAGCCCCCAGCCTCTCCCCGACCCCATCTGTTTTCTTTTTATTTACTTGGCTCAGCCTTTGGTTGTCGCCTACTCAAGTGAATAAGATTCAGCAAAAGCACCTCAAATACATTGTGCGATTGTGAAAAACACTAATTTACATCAGATTCGTGCGCATTGGAAGCAAACTCAGACACTTGACTCTTTCCCCTCAGTAAATTTTAACATAACCACTGCCCCCTCCCCCAAAACAACTGAAACCCAATGCTTTCAGGCACTTTTATTCCTCAATTTCTTAATCTCTAATCGCAACAAACAATTTAAACACATCTTCCAGTGACTCGGGCACCCACGGGCATTCTCCTCACCAGCTCAAGAGAGTCTCACCTGCCCACGACCCTGCCTCTGTCTTTAATCACACGCTCACTCCAGGGAACAGAGGAAGCTGCGCTCAATCCTGGGTGAAGTAAATCAAATCTGAAAGGAGCCCACCCAAGGTGCTCAGGGAAAGCACACCCTGTGCAGGAGGGCTCAGTCCTCCCACTGGGACGCGGGGTGCTTCTTTACAAATGTCTGGGACCAAGGTCCCGTACCTCTCCTATCTGGGAGGGGGTTCAGAGATCACCTCTTCTATTCCTCTTGTTTTACAGAAGAAACACAAGTGCAGTGTTTTCTCTACCCCTGTTGCAATTCAGCCACAAACCCCTACTACTTGGAGCCTTCCACGCTGGGCCAGACCCTCCTGAGTTGCTCCAGGTAAGGGCAGAAACTGTGCTGGGGCCCCGGCTCCATCCTGGGAGCCACATTGAAAATAATGGCCTTTCTGGGAAATTCATCTGCTTTCTTTCCTCCCTGATTTGCCTGGTACCCCGTCTTCTCCCTGCTCCCTACCTGTGTCCCACATCCAAAATTCTTTTCACAAGCATTCCCTTTAGACAAACCTTTTAATGGAGAACTCATTAATCAAGATTAATGAGATCTTTTAGGTACCAAAGAAATTAAACTAGTGGTGAAATCTGAGGCACCCTGATGATGTCTGAGTGTGTAAGAGTCCTCGTCCCAGCCAGCTCTCTTCCATGTATAGCATGTGGACAACTATCTAGCATACTCTTGTAAATTTAACTACTTATGTCATTCAATTTTTATTCTTTTTTTAAAACAGAGATCTCAAGTTGATGATTTTCATTTTATTTTATTTTTTTGGTCGTGCCGCACAGCTTGCGGGATCTTAGTCCCCTGACCAGGGATCAAACCCCGGTCCTGGAAGTGAAAGCACCGAGGCCTAACCACTGGACCACCAGGGAATTCCCCCAATTTTTGTTCTTAATTTCATTTTATCGTAGTAGGACAACTTCACATGAGCTCTACCCTGTTAACACACTTTCAAGCACACACTGCAGTCCTGATAACAAAGGGCACACAGTCTGCTTAGCAGCTCCGGAACCATCATCCCTCCCGCATCACTGAAACCGTGCGCCCTTAAACCCACGCCCTCGCCTACTCGGTCCTTTCGAAACTCTGCGGCTATGGTCCACTCAATCCCATATCTTCTATGACCGTGGTGCCGAAGAAGAGGGGACGGAGACCAGCACGAGGCCGTGACCCGCACGAGGCCGTGACCCCGGGGACCTCAAGGTCACCCAGCTGGTCGGTCCTTCCTGCAAGTGGCCTTGGGGCCTGAGTGAGGCCATCTCTCCATTCAGCTCTCCAGCCATCTTCCTGACCAAGTTTTTCAAACTCAAAACTTAAGCTCCACGGTCTGACAAAACTGGTCTGCTATTTATGTCCCCACCACTCTCCAAATCCTCTTACTGGGCTTCAATTTTCTTTACGGTACTCACAGTCCACTGCACGTCTATCTATACACCTATGATACTCTGTGACGTATCTATTTTTGCTGCCTATTGTGTCTCGCCTATTAAAAGGAGGAGGAGAGGGGCCGTATTTGTTTTATCTATCACTGTATCCCCAGCCCAGAGCTGTGCCTGGCATGATGCAAATATTCAAATCATTTTTGTTGAATGAATAAATGGAGTTTTGGTGGCTTTTGTGGCAGAATGAAATAGAATATTTGACATGGAGACTATTCCAGAAAATTCAAATATTTGATGGCCACATTTACACCACATATCCTTTTTTAAATTTTTCTTGGAAGTACAGTTGATTTGCAATGTTGTGTTAGTATCAAGTATACAGCAAAGTGATTCAGTTATACACATATATATAGTCTTTTTTCAGGTTCTTTTCCCATTATAGGATATTACAAGATATTGAATATAGTTCCCTGTGCTATGCAGTAGGTCCTTGTTGGTTATCTATTTTATGTATAGTAAGTGTGTCTATGCTAATCCCCAAATCCTAATTTAGCCCTCCCCCCCTTTTCCTTTGGTAACCATAAGTCTGTTTATGTCTGTGAGTCTGTTTCTGTTTTGTAAATCAGTTCATGTGTATCATTTTCTTTCAGAGTCCACATATAAGTGATATCATATGACATTTGTCTTTGTCTGACCTCACTTAGTATGATAACCTCTAGATCCACGTATGTTGCCGCAAATGGCATTTCATTCATTTTTATGGCTGAGTAATGCTCCATTGTATATACGTACCACACCTTCTTTAGCCATTCCTCTGTCGGTGGACATTTAGGTTGCTCCCATGTCCTAGCTACTATAAATACTGCTGCAATGAACACTGGGGTGCATGTATCTTTTCGAATTATGGTTTTCTCCAGATATATGCCCAGGAGTGGGATGGCTGGGTCATACGGTAACTCTATTTTTAGTTTTTCAGGAACCTCCATACTGTTCTCCATAGTGACTGTACCAACTGACATTCCCACCAACAGTGCAAGAGGGCTCCCCTTTCCCCACACCCTCTCCAGCATTTGTTATTTGTAGACTTTTTACTGATGGCCATTCTGACGAGTGTGAGGTGATACCTCGTTGTAGTTTTGATTTGCATTTCTCTAATAATTAGTGATGGTGAGCACCTTTTCATGTGCTTGCTGGCCATCTGTATGTCTTCTTTGGAGAAGTGTCTATTTAGGTCTTCTGTCCATTTCTGACTGGGTTGTTTGTTTTTTCGTTTTTGAGTTGTATGAGATGTTTGTATATTTTGGAAATTAATCCCTTGTTGGTCGCATCATCTGCAAATATTCCTCCCATTCTGTGGGTTGTCTTTTCATTTTGTTTATGGTTTCCTGAAGAGGCAAAAGACCCGTACTCCAAAAACTATAAGTTGCTGATGAACGTAACTGAAGATCACACAAAAAGATGGAAAGATACACTGTGTTCTTGGACTGGAAGAATCCAAAATGACCATACTATCCAAGGCAATCTACAGATTCAGTGCAATCCCTATCAAATTACCAATGGCATTCTTCACAGAACTAGAACAAAATAATTTTAAAATTTGTATTGGAAACACAGAAGACCCCGAATAGCAAAAACAATCTTGAGAAAGAAGAATGGAGCTGGAGGAATCACACTCCCTGACTTCAGACTATACTACAAAGCTACAGTCATCAAAACAGTATGGTACTGGCACAAACACAGACACATAGGTCAATGGAACAGGACAGAAATCCCAGAAATAAACCCACAAACCTATGGTCAATTAATCTACGACAAAGGAGGCAAGAATATACAATGGAGAAAAGACAATTTCTTCAATAAGTGGTGCTGGGAAAACTGGACAGATACATGTAAAAGAATGAGATTAGAACAATCTCTAACATCACATACAAAAATAATCTCAAAATGGCTTACAGACCTAAATGTGAGACCCAATACTATAACACTCTTAGAGGAAAACATAGGCAGAACACTCTGACATAAACCAAAGCAATATTTTTTTGGATCCACCTCCTAGAGTAATGGAAACAAAAGCAAATAAACAAACGGGACCTAATTAAACTTAAAAGCTTTTGCACAGCAAAGGAAACCATATACACTACATATCCTTGACTGAATACAATCAATAATTTTAAAGTTACTTGTGCATTACTCTATAAATTAAAAGAAAAATAATACATTATTACAACTGATTTGTTAGATACAGCTGATTTTCATGTTCAAATCAGGTAAAACACAATCATTTACAAAAGAGGCTGACCAAGAAAATCACTTCTGGAGCAAGTGCTTGGACATGAGGACCCATGTAGCATGACCATGTTTCAACACACAGAGAATTAAGAATGCCAAAACATTCTCTCTTCCAAAGTATCCTTAATTTCCTAACATTACCTTAAAGTTCAACATTCCTCAAAAATACGATGACGGAGACTTTGAGAGAATGGAAACTAACGTAACAGAAAAACCAACCTCCACAGTTTACAATATAGGAGACACTTTCTTAGTTTCTATCACAGATTCATTTGGGATCTTTAGATGCAGTCTTGGTCTAACATGACTTACAAAGGACTTACGGGAAAGGTTTCTCCTGAACACAAGTGACTGATTTGTGTCCCCGTTAACAACCCCACTCCTTTCTTACTTCAGAAGGACGGAGAAGAGGCAGTGGACCAGACCTCAGATGGCCCGCCCACCTCCTTAAAGACATCACACTGCGACACAGGTCAGTAGGCAAGGCACTGCTTTTTTCTACCATAAAAGGAAAGGAGAAAGGTGACTTTTAGCAGGGTTTTTTGAGACTTTCTAACAACTGTGGAAAATTTTTTCCTTTTTTTTTTTTTTTTTTTTTGCGGTACGCGGGCCTCTCACTGTTGTGGCCTCTCCCGTTGCAGAGCACAGGCTCCGGACGCGCAGGCTCAGCGGCCATGGCTCACGGGCCTAGCCGCTCCACGGCACGTGGGATCTTCCCGGACCGGGGCACGAACCCGTGTCCCCCTGCATCGGCAGGCGGACTCTCGACCACTGCGCCACCAGGGAAGCCCCGGAAAATTTTTTTTTGACGTCAACAAGAAACAAATGGGTTAGGACGTGACTGTGTGTTGGAAGCCTTGGCCAAGAGAAGAGGTATGTAGAAAAGGGATGTTTCATTTCTGTAAAATCACCAATTTATGAGCGTACAAAGCTCAAGCTGACAGGTTTTCTCCATTAGCAGGGCTCACAGAAAGGGTTGTTTTGTTGTTAAAAGCAGTAATAGCTCCTGTCACTCCTTCTGCCCAAATCTGAGACTTGGGGTGTGGGGTGAGGGGCCCAGAGCCCCAGCACGGCCCTTAGTGACACACGGAAAGCCACGCCCGGAGGCCCCAGACCCGGGCGCTCCACAAGCAGGTGGACCGTCACCCCCGGCCCGCCTCCCAGACCCACGTGCTAGAGCAGGGGCTCTCCCACAGACCACCTGCGTCTTCCCAGCAAACTGTCTGCTGGACGTGTCACAGCAACGTGCTGCGCTCAACCCTAGATGTAAACGTGTTTCCAGCTCCATCGGCACCTCACACACGTACACACCGACACGGGTCTGACCTGGAAGATTCTAGAAAACCAGACAGTGAGGCCTGTAGGGGAAGCCACGTGGGCTGCGAGTGGTGGGCATTACACCTGGGCTTCCCCCCCATCACAACTTCTTCACCTCTCTGGCCTCACACAAGGGAGCGCTTTTCCTTTTGAGCCATTCATTCCAATTTAACAACATGAGGCCATCCTGAAGACAGCGAAGGCTCCTTGGCCCTTCACCATCAGTCCACAGCCACCACTAAAGACCTGTGAGCCGCTGAGGAGGAGATGCCTGTCTCTGGATGATGAGGCTGCTCCAGGAAGGAACCCTAACTTCCCAATCACCCGGGCCGGGAGGCTTTGCTATTTTTCGCACGCTGGCTCCACAAGGAATATGCCAAGACAGAGTCTGTGTCCCGGGGTGTGCACTAAATTACAGCTCAGAGAGCACCTCCTCCAGCTAAACCAGCAGAAACAGACAGCGGTGGACAAGATCACACACGCGAGGGATTATCTTCCAGATAAAGGCTTTTACTTCCTGACTCAACTTCTTGGTGGCTCCTAGTTTTCAAATAGCAATGTTGCAGGACCACCAAGATAAAAGCCTCCCTGTTCCAAACATTTTTTAAGTGCATTGTTTGTGTTATCTGCTTCCTATGATGATGTTTCAACTGAAAGGGACAAGCCTGGGTAGGAATTTCAAGATTTCCTTTCCTGCATATAAAGACGCTGTTCTTTCATGTTCCTCACTCGTCCCACAAGTGTTCACTGGGTGCCCAGCCCCATGCTGGACTCTGCAGGATAACATGATGGATGAGGAAGACACGGCCTCTCCAGGTGGGAGCCCACAGTTGGGCAGCAACGAATCCCAGGAGAGAGAGGGCCGGGAGGAAACGGGACCTTTTGACTCCAGACCTTCTCAAACAGTTGAAATATTCTAGATATGCTGGAGAGAAAGAATTCTAAAAATTTAAAAGTGAGTTATAGTCTCAGCTGACCTCTTTAGAGGCACAGAAATGAACTATGACTCTCAGGGAGCATCATTCTTTTCTTCTAGGAAAATACCTTAATTGAAAGGTGATTACTACCCGCTGACCCCCACTCTCCAAGCTGGTGCGGAAAGGAAAGAAGGGGGATGAATAAAGAGCTGGCACCCACATAATGAGGCAAGAGGAGGCAGGCCAGACGCTGTTCACCCTGGGGGGCGGGTGGGGGGGACTGGGGGAGGGAGGGCAGGACAAGGCCCGGAGTTAGGGAAGGACGGGTCAAGGTGGGGGTCAGGGGGGAATGAGTCCAACACCAGGGTCACAGCCTCCAGCCCAAGGTTCCAGGAGTCTGTTCTAAGCTGGGTTCTAACTCAGCCTCCTGTATCCCCGAGCCCTCAGTAGAGTCAGTTACACAACAGCTCTGGGACAAGCGGTACTTTGGGAAGGAAGGAGAGAGGGGATGCTTTCCCCTGCTTGAGGCAGTGTGGCTGAGAGAGGGCCGCTGGCATGGCTGGGGAGACGGGACAGGGCAGTCAGGGCCCAATGGGAGCAGGGGTCCAAGGCCACAGAGGCCAGAGAAACGCCACATGGGCCCTCCACCCACCTACTCCCCGGAGCCTCAGAAACGAGTCATACACTGGGCTGCCCAAACTCCACGGGATGGGGACTCCAGCCGTTTTCTGTAACTAGGAAGGAAAGAGCTGAGAGATGTCGGGATCTGGAGGTTACAGAGGAAACTCAGTGCAAATAAAGCAACGATTCCCCCTTCCAGCACGGGCCCTGGTGGCCCCATTTCCCGAGTGCTTACCCTAAGAGAGAGCGCTGGGAACGCCTGAATCACTGCGAGGAATCTGTGCAATTTAGGTATCTCTCTTTATAACACTGAACTTATTTCTTCTCAAAGACTGACTATGAAATGACTGTTTATATCATATTCTATTTTCTTTCTCATTCTATTAACAAGTATCCTGTTCCTTTAGGCTGAAGAAATAATGAAAACTGCACTTACAATTTTAAAATGAACCCTTTATCTTTATATATTCCAAAACACGCTTTAGAAAATATCGTTATTAATAAAAATAGTATTTCCACAGGTACGTTTTCTCGACTATTAAAATATGCTCTCCTATCAATACATTTGGTTGATATACCCTCTCCACTCCAGTGTAAATTAAGATTCTATTTAAAATCTCAAGGTCTCTCTTTTACATAAAAGGATTCTTTTCGGTATTTCTTTAACTATGAGAGCTACTAGCAACTATTGTTCTAGTTTCTGGTTAAAGTTTAAATTAGCTTGTTTCACATAGTTCTATTTTCTTTATGACAATCTCTTTCGCTCTCTCTTCTGGTTGACAAGCAATATGTTTAAGCTTATTTCCTTTTTCGTGAGAATACATTTCATATACTGTATCCAGCAATAACAAAGTAGTCAAGATCTTACTGAAAACTAATCATCTAAAGAAGATGTGATACATATATACAATGGAATATTACTCAGCCATAAAAAAGAATGAAATAATGCTATTTGCAGCAACATGGATGGACCTAGAGATGGTCATGCTGAGTCAAGTAGGTCAGACAGAAAAAGATAAAGATCATATGATATCACTTATACGTGGAATCTAAAAAAAAATGGTACAAATGAACTTATTTACAAAACAGAGTCACAGATGTAGAAAACAAGCTTATGGTTACCAGGGGGGAAAGTGGGTGGAGGGGAGCGGTGGGAATAAACTGCGAGACTGGGATGGACACATACACACACTAGTGTGTGTGTCAACCTTTCAGCAAGGAGTGTGAAACACAGGCTCTTTTCTCCTCCAATATTTTGGTGGCTGCATCAGTAGGGAAATAGTTTATCAATTGTAACTGACTTTTTCAACAGAATTATGTAGCTACCTTGACATTTTCAACAAATTACGAACTGTGGAAAAGAAAAAAAATTATACATACACACATAAATGAAAATTTCTGGGAAGACATTTAAACTGTCTCATTCACGTAAAGATAGCTTTGGCTTAAGGAGTTCTTCTGAAGAGACTCTTACCGGTTCAAGTGCAAGCTCTGCCAAGCGTCTAAGCACTCTGTGCTTTTCTCTCAATTCTGTTTCCACTGATGCAACATTCGAGGGCCCTCAGAATAAAGTGACCATTGATCACAACAATGAATGCAACATCCTCCACACACCACTTAAATCAACTCAGGAGAGGCTCTCTGCAATCAGGTACATGGTAGAGCAGTGCGGCCTGCAGCACCCGGTGCTGATACTCTGCTGGTATTCAGTCCCATGAAAGCCCCTCCTTTACAGAGCTGGTCCCCACATGGGGCCAAGCGGGCAGAGCCAGGGGGACCAGCATGAGCTCCCCGCCCATCACAGCTCCGGCTGCAAAGCCAGGCAACGCAGCATCCGGGCAGGGGGA
>RJWK010012819.1:0-39882 GCA_004363435.1 Platanista minor
GGTACGCGGGCCTCTCACTGCTGTGGCCTCTCCTGTTGTGGAGCACAGGCTCCGGACGCGCAGGCTCAGCGGCCATGGCTCACGGGCCCAGCCGCTCTGCGGCATGTGGGATCTTCCTGGACCGGGGCACGAACCCGTGTCCCCTGCGTCGGCAGGTGGACTCTCAACCACTGCGCCACCAGGGAAGCCCATATTATATATATTTAAAGGGGTTTGTAATTACTTCCTAATAATTGAATAACAAATCTTCCATTTGAACATTAAAATTAAATTTGAGTGGTCATACTAACACTTGTTATGGAGACCAAGAGTCTAGGTTTGCACAAGATAATGACAGTTTTTGACAGTTACCCAAGGCTAATTAATAATAGCATCCACTTTACTCTCGAAAGTTTCCTGGTTTGGACAATAAGTTCTGTCTGGAATATTACCTCCTTTCTCAGAACTTAAAGCAGTGTGATAAAGAGTAACTGACCTTAATATCAGAGAGAAAAAAGTAAAAAAGTTAGAATTTACATCTTTTGAAATAATATTCGGTGAGCCATTGTGTATGCTTTTTGTGCCACTGATCCATTCTATTGCCAACTAAAATGTGAAAGCTCAGTTAAGGAACCAGAAATCTTACTGGTGCTGTACTAGACACTAAAACAGAAAGGACACTCAAAGATATGCCCTTTCCTGGCAGAAATTAACACTAAAAAGAAAGTAAGATGCCCGAACAATGGGCATATAGGACAAAAAGCTAGCAAAATAGAAGCATAAAAGCAGCCACATGAAAAGACATACTTATACTAGGAAAATACACTCTTTTTGTAAGTGAAAACATGCCTATATACAAAATGAATCTCATTTAAATTTAATTTACTTGGTTTAATCAGTTTTCTAAAAATGTTCATTCTTGTTTGATTAACTATATTAAGCATTATATTAGCACTAAAAATTATAGGCTTGATAGAAAGTCATTTTTAATTATTAGCATTGATACTTGAATGTAAACAAAATGTATGCCTATTATTGAAAATTTTGTAGAATTTAAAAAAGGAAAGGAAAACCCTATAATTTTGTCATACAAATTACTACTTTTAATATTTTTTACATTAACATACACATATTTTTGTATGCACATATACATTATATATGACTGCATACATATTATGCATTCATGTATATAAATATCTGCTGTATATAGATTATTCTCTATTTGGAGTGTTTTCCAATTTTTTTTCTTTTCTTTTCTACACAATATTATGCCTCGAGCATTGTCCTATATCATTATTATTTGAAAACATTCTTTTAACGCTTGGATAATAAATAAACTGTAATGACCTTGACTGCATCATTATTTATTTTAAAAGAGGAAAACACCCTAGAAGCAGAATCATTAAGTCGGATAGTATGAATTTCTCTATAGGTTTTGACCCACAGTGTTAATGCGCTCTCCACAAAAGTGGTCTGATTTCTTATTTTCATTATACAACAGTGAAGAGAACAGGCTTTGGAACAGGAATGCCTGGAGTAAAATTATGGCTCAAACACTTCCTAGTTGTGTACTTTAGTCTTTAAACTCTTTAAAACTCAGATACTCATTTGAAAAGTGGTGACAGTAAATGTACTCATCTTTTGAGCACTGTTATGGCTAAAAGGTTGGGAGGTTGTGTTAGGGCTAAAGGATGTTGGGCACATGTTAAGACTGAAACAATTATTTGTTATTGTAAATATTACTAGTAATGGTATAATGCCAAAACTGGATATTATAATTTTTGTTATTTGATAATATTTACTTACATCATTTATTATAAAACTATAAAGTAATTTCGAATTTATTTGATCACCAGTTTGGCAGAGACAACTGGCAAAGATATGCTCCTCCTTCTATAGCAAGAGATATATAATTGGACACTTTGGAGTTGGAGACCACATTTCCCAGTCAGCTTTGCAAGTGGGTGTAGTCATGTAGCTAAGTTTGCACCAACAGAATGTGATCAAAAGTGATGCTTGCCTACGGTATTTGTTTTTCTCTTTCTGACTTACTTCACCCTGTATGGTGGACTCTAGGTCCATCCACCTCACTACAAATAACTCAATTGTGTTTCTTTTTGTGGCTGAGTAATATTCCATTGTATATATGTGCCATATTCTCTTTATTCATTCATCTGTCGATGGACACTTAGGTTGCTTCCATGTCCTGGCTATTGTAAATAGAGACATGGAATCTAAAAAAAAGAAAAAAATGGTTCTGAAGAACCTAGGGGCAGGACAGGAATAAAGACACAGATGTAGAGAATGGATTTGAGGACATGTGGAGGGGGAAGGGTGAGCTGGGACAAAGTGAGAGAGTAGCATGGACTTTATATACTACCAGATGTAAAATAGATAGCTAGTGGGAAGCAGCCGCATAGCACAGGGAGATCAGTTCGGTGCTCTGTGGCCACCTAGAGATGTGGGACAGGGAGGGCGGGAGGGAGATGCAAGAGGGAAGAGATATGGTGATGTATGTATATGTATAGCTGACTCACTTTGTTATAAAGCAGAAACTAACACACCATTGTAAAGCAATTATACTCCAATAAAGCTGTTAAAAAAGAAAAAATAAAGTGATCTTGCTACTTGTGTGTCCAGGCCTTAAGACAGTGTGCATGAAATCCTCCAGGCTCTTTCCTTCCTGTAAGCTGGAATGCAAATGTGTCTGTGATTTAGCACCAACCAGGCAGGACAAGACAATGTCCTAGAGCAAGGGTCATAAAACTAAAGAGCTGCCTGTTTTAGTAAATAAAGTTTTATTGGATACACATTTGTTTATTATACACATTTGTTTATGCATTGTCTATGGCCACTTTTACCCTACAACTGCAGAACTGAGTAATTGCAACAGACATGATATGGCCCCAAATCCTACAATATTTTTTATCTGGCCCTTTACAGAAAAAGAATGTCAAATACTGCCCAAGGACATGGTAAAGCAACAAGAGAGAAATGACCTGAGTCCCCCAAATGGCCACATGAAACACAAATTATCATTCAACCCAGACCAGAGACTTTGGGGTTGTTATGTGGGAAAGAAACAAATTCCTGTTTTATCTGAGCAAAATCTCCTTAGGTTACATTGAGTTCTACCAGCATAATTTTCATACCAGGGAAGCTAAGTTTTCATAAAATTATGGTATTTAAATATATCTTTTTTATTAAAGTTTGAGAATTTTTCTTCTTAATTTATGGAGTTCTTTGTGTGTTAGGGATTTAAACCTAAGCCTGTAATATTTATGGGAAATAATATCCATAGGGGGTTGTTTGATTTTTATGTTATGGTGTTTCTATATAGTTTATAAAATATTTATCTTCTATCACATCTATCATTACTTCCTTTTAGAATTTCTTACATTGTTTCATATTTATAAAGTTTTCCTTACCCCAAGATCAGATAAACATTTGCCCCTTTTTGTGTGTTTTTTCACTATCTTTATATTTCGCTCATATTTTTTCATTCCAAGTGGCACCCAGCAGTACTTTCTAAATAGTTCTTCCATAGATGTATTATAATAATTTATATATTATATCCATATATTTAGATTTACATCATATGATATAATTATGAATTTTTAAACATTAGGATCTGTTTCAGAGTTTTTATATTGCTCAACTGTTGTAGTCTTCTTTTCTCAGATCAGTATCATAGAGCTTTAATTATTATAGTTGTAAAATTCAATTACTATCCAATATGGCAAGTCACCTTATTCATTCACATTTACAGTTTCTAACTTTTGGGGGAGAAATGGAGAGAAGGGTGCTTTATAAAAATTTGTTTTATCACGTGATAAATATAAAATAAATTATAATTTAATTTATCACAACTACAGAGAAAGATTGACATAGATGGATATTCACAACACAGGTGAAAAAAAAAAATCACACTACAATATTATGTAAACCATATTCAAAAATAAACCTGCAGGGGCTTCCCCGGTGGTGCAGCGGTTGAGAGTCCGCCTGCCAATGCAGGGGACACGGGTTCGTGCCCCGGTCCGAGAAGATCCCACATGCCGCGGAGCGGCTGGGCCCGTGAGCCATGGCCGCTGAGCCTGCGCGTCCGGAGCCTGTGCTTTGCAACGGGAGAGGCCACAACAGCAAGAGGCCCGCGTACCGCAAAAAAAACCCAAAAAACTGCAAAATATCTAATTTCATATAATTCTTCATTAGCATAAGGGTAAGACAAATACTTTTTGTCTAGTAATGTATAATATTAAACTTACATGTTTTCTCACAAGAGTTTCTGCCATAATTCTGAGAAGATTTTTAACGCTATTGTTCTTTTCACTTTAGATACTAGAATACCAGATGAGGCAGTTAAGTGATCAGATTAAAATCACGAGGTCACTAAGTAGTAGAGTCTGAGATTTGGTACCCCTGTGTACTATTGTGATTTTCACATTGATCTGAGCATTCATTCTACAATGGGTCTAGCCAACTCACTGAATGTAGACATTACATTAAATATTTCTTATTTCCAAACACCTTAAGAGCAAGGTTTTTATGTTGCTGCAATAAAATCCCTACACTGAAACTCAGTATAGAATAATGATCTCCTGTCCCTCACAGGCTTTAGGATATTTATGGGCATTACCTTTTCAGTTTTACTTTGTTTATTACTTTTCTGACCGGAATTGGATCAAACGTATATATACATGTGGACTCAAAGCTTTATAATTCTGAGTCTTCCATTCAGGAATATCTTCGTACTCACATCCTTTACAGGTCTTTCAGAAAAGTTATATTTTAAAAGTCTTGCAGGGGCTTCCCTGGTGGCGCAGTGGTTGAGAGTCTGCCTGCCAATGCAGGGGACACGGGTTCATGCTCCGGTCTGGGAAGATCCCACATGCCATGGAGCGGCTGGGCCCGTGAGCCATGGCCGCTGAGCCTGCATATTCGGAGCCTGTGCTCCGCAAGGGGAGAGGCCACAACAGTGAGAGGCCCGTGTACTGCCAAAAAAAAAAAGTCTTGCATGTTTATAATTTTATATCAAACTTCAATACATGCTAAATAAAATTTAATATCTATTCAGTTTAATAATAATGAAATAAATATCCATATGTCCAGTACTCATTTTACGAAGTAGAATATAAATAGTGGCTTTGAAGCCCCCTGGGTACTTTTCCTTATTGAATCCCCACTCCTAGAGTTAATTACTAGCCTATCCTAATAATTCCTTACTTTTCTTTCAGTTATACCACATATCTATGAATTAATAACAATGATGTACTCTTTAGTTGTTTCTGTTTGAGTCTTTCTATAAATGAAACATTACTGTAGCATATTCTTTGACTTGATTTTTTTTTCTTAACATCATGTTTATGAGATTTATCTATGTTGGTGGATAGAGGAGTGATTTATTTACTTTCTCTGCTTTATAGTAAATCATTACGTGAACACACCACAATGCATTTATCCATTCTACTATTGATAGACATTTGCGGTGTTTCCAATTTTTGCTTTTACAGTGCTGCTATAAATATTCTGGTGTATGCGTCCAGGTGTTCATATCAACACGTGGTTTGTGGACCCAAGCCAGTTCATGAATTGTTTGTTACAAGTCCATGATGGGATAAGTACAGATATTTAGGGTAATCGTTTAGAAACCTTAACAGCAATTGGATTTTGCTGCAATATCCAAGCTCACAATCAGTGAACTAATCTCATTTAACAGGGTTTCACCAGTTTGATGTTGAACCCATGTGGTGAGTCACAATATGACAGAAACCACTTGGAGTCATGCACAGTAGGACCATGTGATTTTTTAAAGATTAGATTGGTAACTGTAATCCAAAAGTGGATAAAATCAGATAAAATATGAGTACATATATATTTTATAAATATCTGTACATTCTTTTCATTTATAATTAAGCCTACTTTTTAAATTTATGATTTCACATTATAGCTAAATTAGAGAAGTAAAATTTGTTTATTTTTAAGGCCTATTTTATTAACAGCAATATAAACTTCACTGTATTTTGTTATTGTTGTGAAGACAAGATATACCTTTCAAGAAGGGAGCAGTAGCAGTAAACAAAATAATGACAATTGAAGTGATTTCAAACAAATGAAGACCAAATGTCCATTAAGTTTTACCCAGGAATATTATCTCTCATGTAAAAATATGTGTTTGAGGGGATGTAATGGCTAATGAAGCATTAACACAAAAAACTAAAGCAATAAGCTCAAAATCAAAAGAATTCTTGGAAACAAGAGTATTGAATTATAAGGCTGACAGAGGTAGATATTTGATATTTCCCATTTAAACATCAGTACTTTGCAGGCTTTTTAAAAAAGCACTTGGTGTCACGAGGACTAAAAAATACCTAAACTTTGCTGAAACATTAGTGAAAGACTGCATCCATAGTGAGCTTACACAGATAGGTGTATCTGTAGCAAAGAAGGTAGTTCAAGTACCACTTTCCAATGACAGCATAGTTCAACAGTTTGCAGAAATTGAGAGAAAATGAGGCCCAACTCACAGAACAAATACACCTAGGAGGAACTTGACAAATACAAAGATACCACTAACGTGGCAACTATTCCAATATATGTATAAAGTGTACATAATCATGATATAAAGAAACATTTTGTCAACTTTATTGATGACAAACACAATAAGCTGTAGATTTGTAAAACTTTAAGACTGCATTGACAAAGCTTGGAGTTTGGAGTTTAAGTTTCATTAAGAGTATGTTCTGAGGTTACAGCTGCAATGACAAGAACATATTCTGGAATACTTATCCAGATTAAGAAGTCTTCACCAAAATTTAAGAATATAAAACATTCTGATTTCCTTACTGAAAAACACACGATATGAAAACCAAAATGTCTCAGTGATGGAGTAAAAATTGTGAATTTTTTAAAGAATAGCATCTTAAATTAGAAAGTATTCTTTTTATTATGGTGAATATGTAAGCTGATTATTTTAAAAGCCTTATTTCGTGTAGAGAGACAAGGTTAAATAGGGGAAATTTTCTGTAGAGGATATTTGTTCATATATATGAACATTTAGTGTTCATGCAATTTATTAAGTCATTATGATCCCAATTATTTAAAGATGTGAATGGGACAGCCAGATTTGCTTAATTCTCTTTGTCTTTGGTATACTTAATACTCGATATTTCTATGCAAAAAAATGAATGTATTTTTTTTCAATGGCATATATAAAGCAAAAATGAAAGATACCTAATAGAGCAAATTTTTAGATCATTATGACATGCTCTATAATTTAATAATATTATCAGTGAAGTAGTGATGATCTTGATATTGCACATCAGCAAAACATGATCACTGGTTCTATTAATTTGATGGAGTACTTTGTTTTTTTAAAAAATGTATTTATTTATTTATTTTGCGGTACGTGGGCCTCTCACTGTTCTGGCCTCTCCTGTTGCGGAGCACAGGCTCTGGATGCGCAGGCTCAGCGGCCATGGCACACGGACCCAGCCGCTCCACGGCATGCGGGATGCCGGATCTTCCTGGACCGGGGCATGAACCCGTGTCCCCTGCATCAGCAGGCAGACTCTCAACCACTGCGCCACCAGGGAAGCCCTGATGGAGTACTTTGGATTTTACTTTTCATTAAAAAATTCACATTTAAGAAATTTGCAGAAAATAATTTAACTATAAATTATAATAGGTAACTGATGGAGGATTGAAAGTGAATTTTGAAAATATTCAATGACAGGTTTATTTTCATAAAAGTGAAAAATACATATATTTGTGTTTTCTCTTTAATGCTCCAATCCCATTACTGCAAATTGATCCTGAAGATGCACACACACACACACACACACACACACACACACACACACACAATGTTATTAATTACAGGATGTTTGCAATCGCAAAATATTGAGACTACCTAGGTATCCAACTTAAGATACTGTTTAAATATACTGTGAAAAAGACACAATAGAGTACTATGAAGCTACAAAAAAGAATAAGACCTTCATGAAATGATATGAAGAAAATCCCAAAAAGATATTATGAAGTAGGGGAAAGAAATCAAAGCGCAGAAACCACGTATAATAGCCCCATCTGTGAAAGAAAAAAGTAATAAATTAATAAACATATATCTTCTAATCCTTGCAAAAAATCCCAATGAAGTTGGTTACATATAAGAGAGGTATAGAGAGGAAGAAATACAGAAGAGAGTATGGCTTCTATAACTAATCTCTCTATATGCATAGTTTTCGCTTTTGAAAGCATAATATACACATTGAAAAACAACCAAAGTAAGTAAGAATGGGAAGCAGAAAAAAATGAAAAAGATGAAACAAATGAAGTTAAATTGTGTTTCACATGAATATTACAACCATGTTGAAGGACAAAGAAGGAAGGAAGGAGAGAGGGAAGGAGAGGAGGGAAAGAAGCGAGGAAAGGAAGAAGGGAAATTTTAAAAGTAAGGTGTCCTTGTCCTGAACAGCTTGAGAAGCTCCCCTCAGGTATACGCAGCCGTGGGACTGCTGGCTCCCAGTGTTATTGCTTAACTGTACTATTAATTCCAAGTATAGTTTTCTAAAACATTGTACAACGATACACTGTCACCTGTCACAATGTATGCTAGTTCCTGTTGCTCACTAATGCCGTTATTGTCATTTATTCCTGGAAATGCAGCGAGGCATAATATTCAGTGCAGTTTACTTTTGCCTTTCCATTATTAGAGGTTAGTGCCAGCATGTCTACAAATGTTTCTTGGCTGTTTTATTTTTTATGAAATACCTGTCCAAGCCTTATCCCTGTTTTTCTATTGGGTGTTTGTCTTTTATAAACTGATACCAACTTGTATATATTCTAGATTCTAAATCGTGTTGGTCATGGGCAGGGCAAACATTTTCTTCCAGCTTTTGGACAGTGCCTTTCCATGGACAAAGCTCTTAATTTGAATGTGAAATTTGTCAACCTATCTCTTTATGGTTGTGCTTCTTTTTAAAAATCACTCTTCCATGGAAAAAAAAGAAAAGATCAGAAAGATATTCTCTTATGTCCCTTTCCAAATTTAATGTATTAACCTAACTGGAATTGATTTTTATGTTAAATGTGAGGTGGGGTTCACATTCTTTCCCATATTAATTGCCAATTTCCCTAACTCCTTTGTCCAGAGGACTAAGCTTTCTCCACTGGTCTGTAATGCTGGCTAAACGAACAAGTTTCTATATATGTGTGGGTTGTTTATGAGCTAAGCATTCTGTTCCAGCAATCTATTCCTGAACACATGGTAATAATTATAATAGGTTTAAAGTAGATCTTGATATCTGATAGGGCAAGAGGTCATTCCTTGTACTACTTTTTCAGAAGTGAATTAGCATTCTTGTCTGTTTGATCTACCATATATGTTAAAATGAGCTAGTCAGTTTTCATGAAAAGTCTTTGTCGAGACTCGATAGGACTTGCATTAAATCATAGAACAAGGGAGGAAAATGGTCATTTTAAAAATAGTGTCTTCTTGTCCATAGTGTGATTCTCCATTTATTTGGATGTCTTTTAATGCTTTTTAATACAGTTTTATAATTTTCCATGAAAAGAGCTTACATTTTTTCCATTATTCTGAAGGACCTTATAATTTATGTTGCTATTATAATAGAACATTTTTCCAAGTTAAAATATTAACTCATTACTAATATGCAGAAATGTACTTAACTTTGTATTTTGATTTTACAGTTAAAAATGACTAATAATGTTTAGATTTTTTTCTAAATAGGAAATCATATCATCTATATAAAAAATTTAAATGTTTTTTTCCTCTTAAATCTTAATAAATTTTATTCTTTCTCTCTTCTTATTGACCTGGCTGTAATCTGCAGTACAATATTGAATTGACATGGTGAAAACAGGCATTGTCGATTTTACCCTGGATTTTAGTGATTCACCGTAGAGTGAGATGTTTATTAAAAACTTTTGGTAGCTACACTTTATCATGTTAAAAATGGTCTCTTGTATTCTAGTTTATTAAACGTTTTAACAAATAGCTGAATAGATGTTGAATTTATAGGTGGCTTTTTCTGTACTTATAAGATGATGATATTAATTAATTAATATGATGAATACATTAATAGATTTTTAATGCTGAATCAAATTTGCATTTCTGTAATAAACCCAAGATTGTAATGATGTATTATATTTTATAATCATATTTAGTTTCGTTTTACTAATATTTTTAATAAGAATTTTGCAACTGTGTTCATGAGTCTCCTATTTTGCATTCTCATATTATGTGTATACTAGACTCATGAAATAAGCTGTAGAGTACTCCTAGGTATTTTATCCTTTGAAGAGTTCAGGTACTACTGAAATGACAGGATCCTTAATTATTAAGTAAATGTATCTGTAAAATCATTTGGATTTGTCTTTTCTTCATGGAGAGACTGTGACTATTGATTCAATGTCCTTCACGGCTATTAGACTATTAAGATTTTCTGTTTCATGTGTCATTTTTGGTGAGTTGTATTTTTGTGGATATAATTGCTTTTTAAATTTGTTAAGTGTATTGATACAAAGTTATTCATGATGCCCATGTATTGTCATTGTAGTTGTTGTTGCATCTTAGTTATATCCCACTTTATTGCCTAATTTGTGTGCGCGCGCGCGCGCGCGTGTGTGTGTGTGTGTGTGTGTTGGCATAGTCGATTGTTTTCTTGAGTCATTTTTTTTTAGGGGTTTTCAAATTTCTAGGTTTTTTTCTCACTCTATTGTTCATTCTCTGTTGTATTGTTTTCTCATTTATTAATTTCTTATCATTATGACTTCTCTTTGATTTCCTTGTGTTTAATCTATTGTTCTAACTTCTTTAGTCAGATCTTTATCTCATCTATGTTCGGTGTTTTTTCTTATTGTATTGTAAGGATGTTAAGGCTTCAAATTTCCCTTTTGATTCTACTTCAGTGGTATTCCAAAAGTTTTTATATGTGGCATCTTCATGGTCATTCAGTTCTAAATATTCTTTTAAATTTCCATTATGATTTCTTCTTAGAAACATTAGTTATTTAAAGTGTATGTTTTTGATTTCCAAAATAGGGTGTTCTTATCTTTAATTATTGAATTGTGTGTTAATTGTGCTGAAGTTAAAGAATACGGTTGTATGACATTAGTCTTTAAAAATTTATAAAATTTTCTACACACTTACTGTTTTAGAGTCTGGTCAATATGAGAATTATTAATATAGTTGTGTTAACTCTCTCCCTATAATAGTATATTAAAATGCCTGTAAATTATTGCCTAGTTTATTTTGAAGATATAGCAGCAATAATGGAGGTTTAAAATTATATTTACGTGTTTAGTTGAAATTCTATCTTTAGTGTATGTTATATGTTGTTGCATAGTAAACTATTTCAAGATTTAACAGATTAAAACAACAATAAAAAGTATTAGTTCACAGTTTCTCTGGGTCAGGAATCTGGGAGCAGGTTAGCTTGGTGGTTCTGTCTCAGGATCTCTCGTGTGGTTACATTCAAGTTGTCAAGGGTACAAACATCTGAAGCCTTGACTAGAGAAGAGGATTTGCTTTGAAAATAGCTCACTCAACTGGATAGCAAATTGGTAGTCTTTTAGCAAAAAGCCCCAATTCGTTAAACATGTACCTCTCCATAGGACTGTTTGAATGTCCACAAAACATTGCAGCTGATTTCCCCAGGGCAGTGCTCCAAGAGAGCAAAGTAGAGGCTACATTGTCTTTTATTTATTTATTTATTTTTAGCTGCTTTGGGTCTTCATTGTTGCACACAGGCTTTCTCTAGTTGCAGCGAGCTAGGGCTACTCTTCATTGCGATGTGCAGGCTTCTCACTGTGGTGACTTTTCCTGTTGCGGAGCATGGGCTCTAGGTACGCAGGCTTCAGTACTTGTGGCACATGGGCTTAGTTGCTCCGTGGCAGCGGCACGTGGGATATTCCCGGACCAGGGATCGAACCCGTGTCCCCTGCATTGGCAGGCAGATTCTTAACCACTGTAGCACCAGGGAAGTCCCTACATTGTCTTTTATAACCTAATCTCAGAAGTGCTACATTGTGGTTTCTAGAATTCTTATTGGTTAAACGGGGCATGCCTATACATACTTAGATAAGACTACACAAAGCCATGAATACCAGGAGACAAGGATCAGCGGGGGCCACCTCAGAGGCTAGCTACCACATGGAGCAATATTTTTTGCTTTAGAATTTCCTTTCTCTGTTATTTTTAACAATTTCTGTATTCTTTAGTTTAGGAACTTTTCCATAAACAATAGAACTGGGATTTGTTGTTGTGGGTTTTGTTTTCTGCCTGATAATTTCTTTTAACTGGAATTTTTAATCCATTTATATTTATTGTGACACTGATATATTTGGATTTGTTTCTACCATCTACTACTGTCCTGTTTATTCTGTTAACTTTTTTTTTCTCCTTTCTTCATCTTGCTCAAAGTTTCGTGATTTCACCATGATATATCAAGGTGTTCTGTGATTACAGTATAATGTATAATTGGCTTGATATATTTGCTTTGTGAATATGAAGACTGATGTCTTTCATTAATTCAAAAATTATTTCATCCATTGTTCCTTTGAATATTGTTTCACCCCTATTTTTTCTTTTCCCTATTTCTGACTCTCCAACTAGATATATGTTACACTTTCTCTTTCTATCCTCCTTATCTTTTAAAGCCTCTTTCATATTTTCTAGCTTTCTCTCTCTGTCCTATAACTTGGTCAGACCTATTTTCTGTTTCAAAAAATTACCTTTTCAGCTGTGTCTCCTCTGCTGTATAACCCATACCATGTATTTCAACTTCCATTTAATTTTCTAAATCTCTCAAAAATATCGTTTGGTTCTTTTTCAAATGTATGTTTGTTTTTATAGTTGCTTATCTTTTTACTGTATTTTTGATAATCTATATTATTATTATTATTTTCAAATTTATTTTTTATGTATTATTTATTTTTGGCTGTGTTGGGTTTCCGTGTGAGGGCTTTCTCTAGTTGCAGCAAGCGGGGGCCACTCTTCATCGCAATGCACGGGCCTCTCACTATCGCGGCCTCTCTTGTTGCGGAGCAGAGGCTCCAGACGCGCATGCTCAGTAGTTGTGGCTCATGGGCCTAGTTGCAACGTGGCATGTGGGATCTTCCCAGACCAGGGCTTGAACCCGTGTCCCCTGCATTGGCAGGCATATTCTCAACCACTGTGCCACCAGGGAAGCCCTATATTATTTTAAGTATTAAATATATTAAATATAATTAATTTTAAATATAGTTAATTTACATTCTATAAATGAAAGTTCCAATAGCTACAATCTTTTTGGATTTGCTTCTTTAATGGCTCACTGTGTTTCCTAATGTCTCTCACTGTGATGTTTTATTCTGCCTGCATTTAGTGATTTTTTTTTTTTTTTTTTTTTGCGGTACACGGGCCTCTCACTGTTGTAGCCTCTCCCGTTGTGGAGCACAGGCTCCGGACACACAGGCTCAGCAGCCATGGCTCACGGGATGAGGCATGTGGGATCTTCCCGGACCGGGGCATGAACCCGTGTCCCCTGCATCAGCAGGCGGACTCTCAACCACTGTGGCCCCAGGGAAGCCCCAAGTGATTATTTTTTAATGCAATCTCATGCTCTTTGAAATTTCATCTGTGAGAATTACTTAAAGCTGTGTTTTAAATTGCTTTCTTTCACTCCTCACAAAAGCATTTTTGCTTGATTCTGCCAAGTACATGGGGCTATGATCAACCTTAAAACTGAAATTTTATCTTTAGATGCTTTTAGGTTACATGTGTAGTATGAATCTGAATTACATGAGGGTTGAGGTTGGGCATTTCATTCAGGTGAAACTTTCTATTTTTTCCACTTTACTCAGAACCAAGACTAAGAAAGTTAAGTATTCTCACTCTCTCAGTTGCATTTGCTCACTCATGCTCTCTCTCCTCTCTCTTTCTCTCTCTCTCATTTTATTTGCTTATCTTACAATAAGAGTTACCTTCTAGTGCTTCCCTGGTGATGCAGTGGTTAAGAATCCACCTGCCAAGTCAGGGGACACAGGTTCGAGCCCTGGTCTGGGAAGATCCCACATGCCGCGGAGCAACTAAGCCCATGTGCCACAACTACTGAGCCTGCATGCCACAGCTACTGAAGCCTGCATGCCTAGAGCCCGTGCTCCACAGCAAGAGAAGCCACCGCAATGAGAAGCCCGCCCACCACAACGAAGAGTAGCCTCCACTCACCACAACTAGAGAAAGCCCACACGCAGCAATGAAGACCCAACACAGCCAAAAATAAATAAGTAAAATAAATAAAAAATTTTAAAAAAAGAGTTGCCTTCTAGAGATCCTATTTATGCAGAGGATTTCCAGTCCACCCTAACAATTTTTGCCCTCCAAAGCTGTTTTTGGTTTACCAAAAAATGCTCTCTTAAATCTTAAACTTTCACGAGGAACTGCCAAATATCCCCAGGAAAGATGTCTGTTTCAGTGCTTGCTTACTTCCCTTGATTTGTGATTTCATGCTGTTTATGGACTCTGAGAATTTCCTTTACTTTCCCACCAACTCAGCTATGCAACTAAATATTTAAATATATATATTTTGTGAAATATATATGTGTGTGTATATATATATATATATATATATATATATATGTGTGTGTGTGTATATATACATGTATTCTGTCTGAATTTCAAAAGTTACAAACTTCTAGTTATAAGATAAATAAGTTACTAGGGATGTAATGTACAAAATGATTAATATAAGTGATACTGCTGTCTATTATATATAAAAGTTGTTAAAAGAGTAAATCATAAGGGTTCTCATCACAAGGAAAATATAGTTTTTTTCTTTTCCTTTTATTTTGTATCTATACCAGATGATGGATGTTCACTAAATGTTTTGTAGTCATCATTTCATGATGTATGTAAGTCAAATTACTATGCTGTACACCTTAAACTTATACAGTGTTGTATGTCAGTTATATCTCAATAAAATTGGAAAAATAAAAATAATAAAAAAATAGATTTTAAAAATTTAAAAATTATATATAGAAAGCATATAATCAATCCAGTGTATAACATATAGTAGCTACTTCATGAAATGGTGACTCTATAATTATAATTCAAAAAAAGGGAAATAAAGAAAACTATTTCTGTCTGGCATTTTTTTAGTTTTCACCAACGATAAAATTTCTCTAGACATATAATCTACCATATTGTCAGAAATTAAAGAAAAAAATAACCATGGGATTTCTGGTTGGAAATCAGAACAATGCAATTTTATGATTCCAGCTTTCTTTCTTGAACTCATACTTTTGGTCCTGATCACCCTTTGCTCTTCAGAGGAAACAACACAGAGCTACCATTCAAATCATCACACTTTTATGAAATGTCAAGCTATTCACTAATATTGGAACAAGCCTAACACTACTAGCTTCAATTGAGAGAGGGTATTATTTTAATTTGTAAATTTATATTATATTGAGAGAGGGTATTATTTTAATCATGGTGAGCAGCAAAGAACCAATAATCCTCTTCTATGTTGAATCTAGAGCCTGAGATTCCTGTGGGTGACAGATAGAAATTAAAATGGAAGAGACAGGGAGATAATAAAGACTTCCCTTATAGTCATACATTTCTGTCTGTTGTCTAAAAAGGAGGGAGAAGAAAAAATGGTCTTGTACTATACTGAAAATTCATTTCAAAACATAATACAAACATTATAGAAACATACTTTTGAAAGTCTAAATTAGATCAGTATATGCTCTCAGAGGTCTCAAATGCACACATTTAATATGTGCAAATCTGAATCAACAACGAACAGAGTCCCTGTAGCCTATAGTTTTCTTCCTATATTCTCTCTCTCAGTTAAGGGTACCACCAGCCATTCATTTAGGTAATCTAGAAACCCAGAAATCATGTTTGAAATTATCTCCTACACACTCCCCATATCCAATTCATTACCAAATCCCTTACATTTTGCCCTTAAAAATTTTCTGAAATCAATCTGTATCTTCTCATCTCCTCTACCAGCACTTTCAACCAAGCTACCATAATGTGTTACCTGACCAAGTCTCTTGGCTGGTCTAAACCCTGTCTACCTTTGCCCCCACCCAATCAGTCATTCAGCTGCAGCCAAAGTGATATATTCAAAATGTAAATCTGTTCACATCATCTCCCTACTTAAAACATCTCGACAGCTTCTCATCTCTCTGAAGAAAGATGAAAGGCTTAATGTTATCTGCAGGATGCTGCATGCTTTGACAGTTACATACCTCTTGAATAATATTCTTTACAATATTCATTTCTCTCTTTGCAGCACCTATATCGCCTTTCTTTTCTTCATGTTCACAGGGCTCCTTCCTGGACCACAAAGCTTCTGTGTATACCAGTTTCCCTACAAGGATAGTTTAGCCTTCTTCCTTCTTTTCCAAGTTATCTGTGACTCATTATTTAGATACTAGCTCAATTCTCTCTTTACCAATGAATCCCTTTCTGCACTTCCTTGATTAGATCATATACCTCTTGCACAGTCTTTTAGCACCACTTACTTCTCATTCAGTAAGCCTAAAGTAACTGCCATTATTGAATTCATGTCTACATTCACTCTAGTTGAGAGCTCCAGAATACAAGGATATTGCCTAACACACTACGGTCTCTAAGAAACAGTTTATTTTATTTTTGATTGTAAAATGTATTAGAAAAGGAAGCATGTATATAGTGCATTTGTACAGGTTAAATATTAATAATAAATGAGACACTGACTGACTTTACCCAAGTGAAGAAGGAGAACACTGACAGCCTGTGAAAACCCGATTTGTGCCTGTCTCCAAACATACACCCACTTGCCTGGTATATATACCAAATAACTAAGCATTAACATGGGACTTTGATCACTATTCCAACTCTTCCCTTTACAGAATATAATTAATAACATTAACATTTATGTATTATGTGGAAAAGTGTTTAGATTTTCTAGCTTCTGAAATCAGATAAAAGGAACCATACTCAATACATCCTTCCCTGATTTGCTTCTTTCATTCAATGTTATATTTCTGAGATTCAACCATGTTGATGGTGTACCCCTGGTTCACTCATTCTTATACAACATTCCACTGTATGAATATAAAGCAGTGTTTTATTTGTTGTACTACTGATGGACATTGACATGCTGTTATGCATTGCTGTACCTGACTCCTCATATACATGGGCAAGAGCTTGTCTAGAGTACGTAGGTAGGAAAAGAACTGCTGGCTTAAAGTGCTATGCAAACCTTCAGAGTTCACTTAAATTAGTAAAGTGTGAGTTATCTTATATGCTATACTATGCATCTACTGAAATATATGTTTTATTTATTTTCTATATTTTTCTCAATATAGCCCTGCTATTACCTAAATGGTCAATTTTTAAAAAATTTTTTACTTATTTCCCTAATATATTCATTCATTAATCAAATATTTATTGAGACACCCACTATCTGTTAGGTACTACACTAATGATAAAATATTCTTAATTTCTTATATCCTTATTCCAACAGTGAGAGTCTGAATGCTTGCTAGATGCTCAACACCATAGCCCACTCACTGGTCTTCAGAAGGTAAGGTTCTTTCTGATACCAAGAACCAAAGTGGGAGTATGAGTACAGAAATACCTGCAAATAGCCAGTATGTGGTATGTTGTAGATTGTTGACAAAACTGTCCTAAAATAATTACTTTTTATTGCCTCACTTCTCATATAATATCTTTAACTGCAAAACATTTTTTTTTTTCAAAAGTAAAGCCACTTAACAGTTTGGAAAAGAACACACAGATTTAAAATGTTTAAATCTGATGTTTGTCTTATTTTAAAAATAAAGCATTGCATTTCTCTCCCACCAGCTGCCACCCCACCTCCATCCCCAGGATGATCCCCAGGCCTGGAAATAGCTTCACATGATGGAGTTTGAACAAGAGATTATAATACTCCTGAGTACTAAGATAAACATTAACATAATTCGAGCAGTGTCAGGGTGTTCCATAGTATTTAGCCAATCTTTATCACTTCCCATCTACTCTTTTCTCTTTACATTCTTTTATCTTCCAATAAATAACGACTACAATAATGGAAACATTGTCTGGCCTGCACCTCAATGATATTATTAAGCTCCAAACCATCGTTATAATTCGGGTGTCCCAGAGAGAAGATATTTACAGCTGACACACCCTAACAAATGAAAGCTGTTTAATGACAATGCATGAAAGCCTGTTGAAAGAATTTTTTGCACTGACTTCCTGGTTCAGCGGTGTAAGACAGGATATAAAAGAATCACCAGAATCATTTCAAGAAAAGTTTACCATACAATGAGCAGATGATATAATTTATAAGAATAGCTTAAGTTCTTTAAAACTTATTGTTCTCATAACCTTATTTAAATAAAAAGTATGTTTTGAAAATCATGCACTCACTAATACCCAATAAAGCTCAGGATTTGTGTGTGTGGGTCTCCACGTGTGCTGTGCTTACCTGAAATATTCACATGAATTCTACATTAAACAAAGTGCAAGGGTACAGTTTCATTGGGTCCATTAACATACACAAATACTTATCTGTCAGTTGATGGTGTGTATTCAGTACTTACTAATGTGAAGTGATGCACAAAGTGCAATAGGGAAACATAAAGGGACCAGTGAAGATGTGATTCTGGGCAGACACAAAGGCATGAGCGAAATCCATGAAGACTAGAAGCAAAGGGTGTTTATAGCCAACATAGTAAAGAGAGTTATACATAATTATTTCTCAATAAAAATAGTAACAATAATAAAAGTCTAACAGTTTAGGAATTCATTTATGTGAACTAATAGTTATATAGTTTCATGTATGATAAATTCATACAAAAAGAAAGGGAATCATTAAAGGCAAGTGGAACTTAAGTTTTGCCACCAGTGAAAGACAGTTTCTAGACTCAGTTCTGCTACTGCTTTCTTGAATTATTTATTCTCTCCCTTTTTGTATGATAGTGTACTATTCTTACCGATCTATAATATAGAAATATCTTACTAGTATTTTAAATAGATTTTACACCTTAAGGAAGGTAATATATTAGATAAACATATGTATCCCCTGTGATCAGTAATTCCACTCTTGGAATATACCCCTCAGAAATGAAGGCTCAGGTCCGGCAAAAGGCATGTAAAGTATGTTTTTTTGTTTGTTTGGTTGTTTGGTTGTTTTTTGTGTGCGGTACGCGGGCCTCTCACTGTTGCGGCCTCTCCCGTTGCAGAGCACAGGCTCCGGACACGCAGGGAAGCCCTAAAGTATGTTTAAGGTAGCTTTATTTGTAGTAGCCCAGAAACATTTGGAAACAACCCAAATGTCCATCAAGAGTAGACTTGGGGGCTTCCCTGGTGGCGCAGTGGTTGAGAGTCCGCCTGCCGATGCGGGGGACACGGGTTCGTGCCCCGGTCCGGGAAGATCCCACATGCCGCGGAGCGGCTGGGCCCGCGAGCCATGGCCGCTGAGCCTGAGCGTCCGGAGCCTGTGCTCCGCCACGGGAGAGGCCGCAACAGTGAGAGGCCCGCGTACCGCACACACAAAAAGAAAGAGTAGACTTGGTAAACTGTTGTATATTCATCCAAAGGCATATTACAGAACAACAAAAGAGAACAAGCAACTAACATACACAGGACACAGTAAAAATAGGCAAATTTAATCTATGTCAGGGTAGAAGCCCAATGATATTTTTTAAAAACTGGGAAAATTCTATTTTAGGTGGCAATGGTTACATTTTACATATGTAAAAATTTGAGTGTATACTTTAAGATTGGCCACAACTCAATAAAAAATCTTTAGGTCAAAGCAAAAGCAATACAACAACACGTGTCAAAAACTAGAAAAAGGCTTACTCAGTGACTTAATAAATTAACAGTAGGGAAATAAATCAATTTTTTAAAAAGCTGTGTTCATGCACATTCATTACAAAATTGCGAACAGGAAATAATTAAAATCAACCTGTACAACAGTAGGAAAATGGTCAGGTAGGTCGTGTTATTTCAAGGTAATAGCATTTTAATGAGATACTACAAAGGTAATTTTAAGGATTACTCTAAAAAAAAATTAATTCAATAATCAGTGAAAAAATCCAAAAACAAATCACTCATGGTGGGTAAATATAAAACGTATGTATCCCCACAAACACACACGTATAGGAGACTGGACAGAAGTGTGCAAAAAGATAATGTGTATGCATTGAATAGTGGGTGATTTAAATTTCATTTAAAAAATTCCTCAGATGTTGCTATGATTCTGCCCTGATAATTAAGAGCCGGTAGAATAATATTGAGAGTTTTGAGAACTAATTAATATAAAATGTTACTAAAGGACAGATCTAAGGATAAAAAGAGGAACTATACTTCAGATAAGGTGAATGGCATAGGGGAGACACAGAGTACTGAATGATGTGAAAGAGAAAAAAAGTCCAGGAAAAAAATTCAAATGGATGTGTAGTTGGATATAAATTTATAGAGTAGGAGGAGATCAAGGAAGAGAGCGTCATGCCCCAAAAGAACAAAGTAAGGCAGCTGAATCTCAGAGAGAAGAGGATATAAAGCAGCAGTTAAGTGGTTCAGAATATCACCCCTGCTAACTGACTGTGTAACGTCTATCTGTAAAATAAGAATAATAATAATAGAGTCATTAGGTTGTTACAAGGACTAAATGAATTAATGCAGGTAAAGCATTTAGAGCAGTGCCCGCCAATAATAAGTGCTCAGTAAGTATTAGATAATGCAACAGAAAAATTAAAGTTGTCAGAGAAAATAAAGAGGAAAGATTAATTTCACTTGATTTTTTTCTAAATTTAGCCTATAAATTATTTTTCAAATTCATAGCTTTATCAAAGTTACATTTAGTTTGAAAATAATTTTTCTCATCACTCAGAAATTTCACAATAATTTTACTTAGTATTCACAGAGGCCTGACCCCACAATTGCAGCTCTGTAGAAATTCAACATAATACAGTAGCTGTATGAGCATTTTTCTGTTTATATAAACAGCGGAACTATTTCCATGTGACCCTTAAAGCTAATTGTAGGATTTGGAACTTAGTGATATTAGAAAGACTAGAAAAACAATGCGGAAAATATTTGACTTTGGGTTGAGTATTCATTTGACACCACTTTTATTGCTTCAGTAAAAGTCTATCATCTCAACCTAGAACATAGACACTGTTCCCCACCCCTCAAAGCAAAAGAGGTAAAATATAAGAAATAGTCACCAGGAGCTTTTACTGCCCCCTGACCTCACTGGCATTTTTTGTGTGTGTGTGTTTTTTTTTTTTTTTTTTTTGCGGTACGCGGGCCTCTCACTGTTGTGGCCTCTCCCGTTGCGGAGCACTGGCTCCGGATGCGCAGGCTCAGCGGCCATGGCTCACAGGCCCAGCTGCTCCGCGGCATGTGGGATCCGCCCAGTCCGGGGCACAAACCTGTGTCCCCTGCATCGGCAGGCGGACTCTCAACCACTGCGCCACCAGGGAAGCCCCCTCAGTGGTGTTTTGTTAAGCATTTCCTTTCTGAAATCTGTATTTGCTTCTCTCTTGCCTCCCCTCTAAGGCTCTTCTGCTCCTCTTCCTCCAAGTGGAACACAACATCATAATGGATGGAGAGGTGGCCTCCTCCATCCACCTCCCCCAACTTCCCCGCCGCAACACGCACACAAACAGAAACAAACAGACGAAAACAGGCTTTCCAGGGTAGGCATCACCAGGCATATGAAGAAATGACAAATGTGGCTCCGGGCTATGGGACAAGCGCTGGGAGTGGGGGACGGGGTGGAGGGAAGGTGATCTCTGCCGGTAACAGCCTCCACCAGCTGCAGCACCTGCAAATGCAGATTCTCAGCCCCGCCCCAGGTGTGCTGAGCCTAAATCTCTGGGAGTGCGACCCATTTACTCTGCATGACCACTGGCTCTCAGGTGAATCTGATGCCTGCTCCACTAGGAGAAGCCCTTGCATGTGCCATTTCCATGTAAACGGCCTCACAACTAAATCTTACAAGCAGCAGGATGTCTAGCAGCCTCATCAGCTCTGCAGTGTAAACTAAGCCCTGTCAACTGTACCTCTCTTCAAACATAATGAAGAGAGAAATGATAGGTTTTGTGTTTTCAGAAAGGTGAGAAAATACTTTTCTCACAAATTTATTAGAAAGTCCTTGAAAACAGAAAGCTGATGTATCTACTCTAAAAAAAAATGAATTCAAAGTTAAATTGTCCCAAAATTCAATTAAAAAATCCTTCCAGATGATGAAAGAGTGGTATGGATGGAATCTCTGTTGAATAACCTTTAAATTTGCACTGACCATCAAGGTACGATGTGGCCACTTAGCACCTGAACTGTGACTAGTAGGAAGTGAGACATGCTATAAGCTTAAAGAATGCACCAGATTTCAAAGGCTTACTATGAAAAACAATGTAAACTATCTCTAATAACATTTATGTTTATGTTGATTATATGTTGAAATGATTATACTTTGGATACACTGGGTTAAATAAAAGAGATTATTAAAATTACTCTCTCTTATTTCTATTCACTTGTAATGTGGCGATGCAAAAACTTTTAAAAGTACATATGGGGTTACATTTTACGTCTATGGCAGAGTGCTGCTTTGGAGTTCTAAACTAGCAGTTAGTAATAATTATATTTTAATCCAAACAAACAAAAAAATCATGTCATGAAATATGTTTTCAATTTATATGTAGAATAAAGAATGTCAGACTTTTTTTTTTACCTTATTAAATATTTAGTATCCTGATTTCCTTTCTTCTCTTGCTCTCCTAGGCTTCTGTTTTATCCTTTATTGCAACGTCCACCCAGGCTTCTGTTGCTAAGACCTCCCAACCAGCTGAACTGATTTGATTATCTCCAATCAACAATAAATATGGAAGAAGACATATTTATAAATCAGAGGAAACTCTGAGAAACCTCTCTATGGAGGTGACATTTAAAGTGAAAAGTAGGGGCTTCCCTGGTGGCGCAGTGGTTGAGGGTCCGCCTGCCAATGCGGGGGACACCGGTTCGTGCCCCGGTCCAGGAGGATCTCACATGCCTCGGAGCGACTGGGCCCATGAGCCATGAGCCGTGGCCGCTGAGCCTGTGCGTCCGGAGCCTGTGCTCCGCAACGGGAGATGCCACGACTGTGAGAGGCCCATGTACGGCAAAAAAAAAAAGAATTATTTAAACTGAAAAGTAAAGCATGAAGACACTCATGTGATGTTTATGTATGGGAGGTGCGGGTGAGTTTGCAAGGAGTAAAGGGCAAAGGGCAAAGGCCCTGAGGTGAAAAATAATTTGGCTTTTTTTCTGAGAACTGAGAAAACCTGTATGTGGTTTCCTCATCCTTGGTTTCTCCCAAGGATTAAGGGAGAGTTGCAAGTGGTAAGAGTGAGAGAGACAGGGGGAGCGCAGGACCTCAAATGACTCAGAGGCCACGACGAAGAGCCCGGACATTATTGCTGGTACAATGGAAAACCAGTTGGATGGGTTGAAGCAGGGGGATGACATGTTCTCATTTATATTTTAAAAGGGTCACCCTTGAAGGGGATAATACGGACGCTGAGAGCAGTGAGTGGACTGTTGAAGTACTCAATGATTGTGGTACTCAATGATTGTGCCTTGGATGACATAGCTGCAGTAGAGGTGAAATACGCAAGGCTCATTTGGAGGTAGTATTGGCAGATCTCTAATTCACTGACAAATTAGGTCGAGCATGTAAGGAAAAGACACAAATTAAGGATAACTCCTGGCTTCTGGTTGAAGTAAAAAATTAAAAGGGTTTTTTTTAAAAATACTTATTTCCAATATCATAAGAGGAGATTATAAATCATGAAGAAAAGAGAGGCTATGTCCATTTCTTAAGCCACTGCCAAATAGCAGAAAATGGTGCTGGGTGGTGTCTTACATATGTTGTCCAGTTTAAGATTCTCAGAAACCCTATGATAGTAGGTGTATTATCTCAGATTAGAAATGGGCAAAATAAAGCACAAAAAGTTAAATAACTTGTCAAGTGTCATTCAGTAGCTCAGTCTACTATCTAACTCCCTCTGACTGAAGTGCTTTATACACATCATAACATACCAGGACTGATAATTTTCTCTAAATCAATGAGCTGACTATTCCTAAGATATTTATTGCAAGATGGCTAAAGACATAGTACTGATACAATTAATCTTTCACAATTTTAAAACAGACTCACAGTAGTGAACACACTGTTCCAAACGCCCGTGATTTGCAACTATACTGTCAGTGAAATTAAAGTTTTGCGAGAGTGAATCATGGAGCTTTTACTGCAATCTGAGTTGTTAGGATTCTACCTGAGAAACTCTGAAACAACCTGTTTAACGCATAACTTCAAACGCAGAAACTGCCCTTTGAACCTGAAAGGCTGTATGTGTTTATCTCTCTCAACCAGGGAAGAGGGGATTGGGCCATAGAGAGCGTCCCTCAGAATTGGTTTGACATTTTGGCACTTTTGCTATCAGCATGAATGGTGCTGTGCTGTATGTCTCCTTCCCACTAACTCAAGAGACATACAGTTTAACAGTCTCTGAATTATTGTATATATTTCTGTATAATTTCTACACTTCTTACTGAAACTCAATGCTTATAAATTAAGGTGATGCATAAATGCCTATACAACGCCCTGAACACAGTAGAGAAGCCTGAAAGAAAGATATATTTTAAATGTTTTTCCAAAATTGCAAACACATTATCTGCCCTGCTTTGGAATTCAGTTTAATTTGGCATTGTTCTTTGACTTCTGTAGTCTCAGTGACACAAACATGCATACCCAGAGGACTTCCCTCTACTGTTGCTTAACCAAAACAGTGCACCATTATTCAGAGGCCAAGATGGGGAAATAGGATGAACATATGAAACAGATAGTAGGTTTCTAATATCAGACATATCTCTAGATTATTCACAGAAGATTTTTCTTTCTATATATTATTCACTGAATCTAGATATTATCTCAAGCCACACCAATTCTTGCCATTTGTCCTGGCCAGAGGGACTGATCAAAAGGGAGGAAACATTAAGGGAACAATGGCAGAGTACGGATGGAGGTAAGTGTGAAGAGAGAGAGGAAGGCCTTCTAGAGATCAACATGAAATGATTTGGGTTTTGGACTCAGTTAACTGATTTAACTTAGAGTCTAAAACAAAAAATATTCATGAGCCATAAGGAAGACTTGAATATCTAAGGCTGTAATAAGACTAAATACTTTACGTTACCCTGCTGTTGTGAACTGAATTGTATCTCCCCAACCCCCAAACTTTATATGTTTAAGTCCCAAATCCCAGTACCTCAGAATATAACTGTATTTGGAGATAGAGCTTTAAAGATGAATTAAGATAAAATGAGTTCCTATGGGTGAGTCCTCCATTAATCCAATATGACTGGTGTCCTTATAAGAAGAGGAGATTAGGATACAGACACTCACAAAGGGAAGACCCTGTGAAGACACAGTGAGAAGATGGCCATCTACAAGTCAAGGAGAGAGGCATTAGAAGAAACCAAACCTGCCAACACCTTGATCTTGGACTTCTAGGCTCCAGAACTGTGAGAAAATAAATTTCTGTTGTTTAAGACACCCAATCTGTGGGTTTCTTTTCTTCCTTATTTATTTATTTTTTAAAAAATTTAAAAAAAATTTTTTTAACATCTTTATTGGAGTATAATTGCTTTACAATGGTGTGTTAGTTTCTGCTGTATAACAAAGTGAATCAGCTATACATAGACATATATCCCCATATCTCCTCCCTCTTGCATCTCCCTCCCACCCTCACCCTCCCTATCGCACCCCTCTAGGTGGTCACAAAGCACGGAGCTGATCTCCCTGTGCTATGCAGCTGCTTCCCACTAGCTACCTACTTTACATTTGGTAGTATATATAAGTCTATGGCACTCTCTCTCTTTGTCCCAGCTTATAATCTGTGGTTTTCGTTATGGCAGTCCGAGCAAACTAAAACACCTACCTAAAGAAATATTTTATTTACCTTTGTTTCTTCCAATAGAAAAAAAAAAAAAAAATGTATGCTTGAGGTAAGTTCTCTGGGCTTTCCCAATATCTGGAATACACTATACCCAAAAGAGGAACTATGGAATCTCTTCAGTGTATGTATTTTTATAGAAATGGATTTATATAATTCCAGCTTTAATTAATTTCCCACATTTTGCTCCCATTTTCCTGTTTTTGAAATTAGCTTCACTAGCTTTGATAGTTACTTCTCTTTTGCTTTTTATTTATTTTGTTTAAAATTGATAAACTGTTCAAGGAATAATACTTAACTCTAAGACATTTATGACAGATAATGGAAAATATAGCATATTATTATTAAGATTGATTAAGCTCTTTTACTTAGCTCAATTAAACTTGGAATGAAGCATCTCATACGTTTAGAATCTAAATACAAATGTGTATGTACGTGTGTATATACTAGTATATATTATTTATGTATATTATTTGTGGGCAAATTATATATATATATATATATATATATATATATACACACACACAGATGCACATATAAGAATATATATATATATATATATATGTGTGTGTGTGTGTGTGTGTGTGTGTGTGTGTGTGTATCCTGGAATAAGTGGTTTGTATGTTATAACACCATAAACCAATCTGAATGAGAATTATTTTTTGTATTTATATCTCTAACTAGTTTGCTAAACTCTGAGGATTCTATTTATTCTTTACATCACTTAAGCCACTACATGTCTTGCACATAATACTCAGAAACTCTTGCCTAATTGAATTATAACCCTTTTTAACCAACAATTCATTTTTATGATAGCTACTCATTTCTAATATACAAGTTATCAGTTCAATTTCACAAAATCAAATGTCAGGTTTTGAATTCACTTGTAAGACAAAATATGTGCTTTACGTAGGAAGAAAATCATAATGCTGTTAACAGTTGTTTTAAGTTTAAATAAAAGAACTACACGTTAGGCACGTATATTGTTTGTTCTCCATTACAATTTAGGAGTTTAAGGCAGTTTGAGAACATATACCAAAAATACTCTCTACTTAGATGACAATTACTTTGCAAGTTTTAACTTTCTCGGAATCCATGCATAAATAGAAGAAAAATATGACTATTAAAATTCATAAGTCACCTGGTAACAGAAAGTAGTTCAATATATATGATATATGCTAGGTATACATATACTTACATTTCCTGTTTAATGTATTCATAATAAGGACAATTTCAGGTAGTAGGAACCTTTGTCCAGAAAGAAGCTGATCAACTAAACCAAGAAAGGAAAATAATCTTTTAAAACACTCCAGGCTTTTTAAAAATTGTAAGCCTTGCTTCCCAAGATGTTTCATTATTAAATAATTACTAATTGAGAAACTTTTCAACTAGTACTTATTCATGACTCCTGAAGAGAAGATAGTAATGTACGCACATTTATAATTAACTGAATATTCAAAATGCTTCAATTCTTTCACCAGGAAAAGAACCCATGGGAGTTAAGGATGGATGAAATTTACAAAAAAGGAGCACATGAGGAAATTTCAAAAACTGCAAGTGAGGAAAAAAAAAAAAGAAAGATTTAATTCCTAAATTGTGAACCTGTTTAGCATGTAACTTTTTTCACGTCTACGAAGTTGACCTGAGGTGAGAACAGATTAGTGTATGTGAATGGCAGAGGGAAAGAGGGCAGGGTACTGAGCAGAACAATGGAAACAGAATATACGGAACCAAAGGATTATGTTTGAAAACTTCCCATTATCTTTGAACTTCCCATGAGAAACTAAAAAGTTAAAATTAAAAAATAGAGAACTCGATTATACAGGGTTTTTTCCCTTAGCAAATTAACTAACAAATACATAGAACACATGCAATACTTCATTCATCTAGAATCAAGACAAGTGAAAGAAAATTCAGAGTCCAGAAAATCCTCTGAGATTTTGGAATTTTTGTTAAACATTCTATGTTAACTGTGAATGATCATTTTCAAAGTACTGCATCTATACTCCCCAACCTTTATCAGGGTCTCCTGTACATCTACCAGAGCTCAGCAGGACACTGTCCCCTGCCCAACTGGGTAAGTGCTCTTTTGCCCCGGCAGACCAACCCAGCTGTTACTCTTTCTCACACAAATTTACACACACACACACACACACACACACACACTAGCCAAAAAGACATTTGCTCAAAACCCCAAAACCTATACTTAATATTGTCTACACTAATCTCCAAGTCTCAGTGTCTTCCCATGTTTGTCACAGGACTATCATGTAGAGGGAAACACTGTAAATTGTGCACATGAAAGAATTCTATAAACTGTGAAACTCAATTATTAGTATCAATATTGTTATTGTATAAATATTTATTAATGTTAGTGCTCACACACACAAAAAAAGTCTAAATTCCACAGCATGACCTCAAAAATTCTCTATTTTCAGGCTTCTCGTTTTTGTGAACTCACTTTCCACCACCTTTTCCTATTTTACCGCACACTGGAGCCTCATGAAACCACAAAACCAACCTTTTTATTTGCACATGCTATTCCTATTTATGACTAGAATATCCTTTAGTCTCTTCTCCTCTCAGTCAAATCCTACCTCTTGTACAGTAGATTAAATTCATATAGGGAGATAATGTTTTAAAATCCTGTATCTGATAAAGGACTTGTAGCTATAATATACATAGAACACTTACAACTCGATCATAAGAAGACAAACAACTTAATTTTTAAAAGATAGGTGGGGGGAATTCCCTGGCAGTCCAGTGGTTGGGACTCCATGCTTTCACTGCCAAAGGCCTGGGTTTGATCCCTGGTCGGGAAACTAAGATCCCACAATCTGTGCAGCATGGCCAAATAAATAAACAAATAAATAAAATAAAATAGAAAGATGGGTGGGGCAGGGGGTGCAGATGCATAGGTTTTGAACCACCAAAGAAAATACATGAATGGTACATAAGCTCATGAAAAGATGCTCAGCATCACTAGTCATCTGGGAAGTGCAAATAAAAACCACAATGTAATCTCATCATCTACCTTTAAGAATGTCTAAAATTAAGACTGGCCATACCAAGTGTTGGTAAGGACGTGAAGAGACTGCAACTCAAACACTACTGGTGGAAACATAAAATGGTACAACTATTTCGCAAACCTGTTTCTTCCGTAAGATCTAGCTTTTGTACTGTTAGGAAACTATATAAAACAAATGAAAGCATATATCCTCACAAAGTCTTTGTACAGGAAGGTTCAGATTAGCTTTATTTGTAAGAGCAAAAACTAGAAACAATTTAAATGTTCGTCAACAGGTGAATGACTAACAAATTGTGGCATATCCATACAATGTTATAGCATTCACTTAAAAGAAAATTCTTTTAAGAATGAACAATTGGTTGATGCAATAATATGGATGAATCTCAAAATAATTATGCTAATAATTATGAAAGAAGGCAGACACAGAAGAATACTCCATGATCCCATGGATAAGAAATTCTAGAAAATAAAAACTAATTTGCAAAGGCAGAAAGTAGATCAGTGGTTGCTTCAGGACAGAGGGCAGGGAGGAACAGGAGGGACGGTTTCCAAAGGAGCTTGAAGAAACCTTTGGGGGTGTTGGCTACATTCACTATCTTTATTACGGTGATTGTTTCACGGGTATATACATATGTCAAAACTTTTAAAATTGTGCGCTTTAAATATGTGCAGTTTATTGTATGTCAATTGTACCTCATAAATCTGTTTTCTTAAAGAGGAATAAGCTACTGATAAGGACAACAAGGTGGATGAATCTGATGGATGAATCTCAAAATTATTATGTGAAATGAAAAAAGCAGGACACAAAAAGCTACATACTATATGATTCTATGTACATATTATTCTGGAAAAGGCAATCCTAGGGACAGAAATCACACTGGTGGTTGCTGGGGAGAGGTGGAAGGGGCTGACTGCAAAAGGGCACAAGGGAATTAGGGGGAGGGTTGTGCAGAAAGGTTCTATATCCTCATGGTGGTTGGTAGTGATCACACAACGGCATACATTTGTCAAAATTCATTGAAGTGTAAGGTTAAAAAGGATGGATTTTACTGAATGCAAATTGTATCTCAATATACTTATCTCAATGTAATTATATCTCAATATCAATATATTATATCCCTCTTGACTTAAAAATAAAGAATTCACATGTCATATCTTGCGTAACCTACTCCAGGAAAAGTTGGTGGGCTTTCTGCTGGGTTTCTACAATCCTTCTCCAGTACTCAACGTATGCCCTTATCATAGTGAGTAATAATTCTTTAATGCACATCCTTAACCAGACATGAAAATCTTAGGAGAGAATTGTTTCCAGTCATTGCTTAATCCCCAATATAGAATGCAGTGCTTGAAAATGAGCTTCTCAACAAACGTTTTAATTCTATTATTGGCATTTCACCTTCCTTTTCCATTACAGATACTCATTCATTCAGTGAATACATGCTCATTAAGCCTCAACTAAATGCCTAACTAAAGAATGAGCATGAATAATACATTTCTTACCCTCAGAAGCCTAACACTCAAGCCTAAGAGAACCATCATCAAACGTGCAACCACTGGGTGTGACGAAGTTGGTAAGTATCGTGATAGGGAAAGAACAAGATACAATTAAATTGGTATATTGGGTCAGGAGGTCAGGAAAGGTGGTATTTGAGCAAAGACCTGCAAGATAAGTGGAAGCTGGCTAGAAGAGAGGGGGGAAATGATGGTGACACTGGCAGAGAGTTTTCCAAACAGTAGAAACAGCGCTTTTGAAGGTGCAGAGCATGGTGCATTTGAGGAACTGGAAGAGATTTATTCCAGCTAAAGACTAAAGTAAGGGATGTCAAGAAAAGAGAGATGAAGCTTGGAGTGGAAATCATAGACCAAGTTACATGGGGTCTAGTGATGTGAATACACTTGGAGTTGATGATAAGGGCATCAAGAAGTGAACGAGGGCTTCCGTGGTGGCGCAGTGGTTGAGAGTCCGCCTGCCAATGCAGGGGACACGGGTTCGTGCTCCGGTCCTGGAAGATCCCACATGCCGCGGAGCAGCTGGGCCCATAAGCCACGGCCGCTGAGCCGGCGCATCCGGAGCCTGTGCTCCGCAACGGGAGAGGCCACAACAGTGAGAGGCCCGCGTACCGCAAAAAAAAAAAAAAAAAAAAAAAAAGAAGTGAACGAATGGTTTTAAATGGAAGAAAAAAATAATGATCAGATTTGTCTTCTCTACAGCACTCTAACTGTTATCATGGGAACTGACTGGGATTAAGACTAACCAGGAAAGGAGAACAGTTGTTTGTTGCAAAAATTCAGATTAAAAATAGTAATTAGTGTGCTGAAAATTAGTCCAAACTAGAGAAACAGTCCTCTTCCTAAGTACTTGACAATGTGGCTCAGATGGCCAAATGAGGTTTACTTTTGCCATACAAACTAAGTTTTAAAACGTGTACAACTTTTAGGATTATAATAGTTGAAAAACTATAAATCTATAATGACCAGGATCAAATCAAAGCTTCCTGTACAATCCTAAAGATTTAAGGTCAGCTTCAATCCCTCACATTCCCTCATCTTCCTTATTCTACAGTTCTTAAATCCAGTTTACAGAATTTCAAAATGTCTCTAGATTCTATGCTAGCCTCTTCACATCTCCATTGGACTACTGGGAAAGCTTCCTACTATTCCCCTGTCTTTCGCCTGTCCCTCTTTGATCCATCCTCCAAAATGTTGCCAATCAATTTAAAAAAAAAAAAAAAGAAGAAGAAAAAGAAAACTTTCATAACCCAACCTGCTTACAGACTTTTGATGGCTCCCTGTTGCCTAGAGGACATTGCTCAAACTTTTGTCACCCACATTCAAGACTGTCAGAATCTGGCCTGGTGTTCCTTCCCAATTCACCTCTTGCCATTCCACTTATTTCAAATGTCATCTCCTCCACCCCATATAACTTTCTCATTCTTCTCTATTCAGCAAGTTCTAATCAGAAAAATCATTAACTACTCCATGAAATCTTTCCAGGCCACTCAAGCTAAATGTATCTTTTGTGCTTCTATTTTCCATTGTATTTCTATCTACTGTACTAATGCAATAGTTATCACCCTATGTTATAGACGGTTATATGTATTTGTCTCCCAAGTAGATTATTTGTGTTTGAGGGTGGGGACACTGATTTATTTATACCTGTATTCTGGGCATCTAATACAGTGCGTACAATTAAACTCCGTCTAAATTAATATATAGACTTTATTTGCAAATTATAGCCATGATGTCTGAAATGACAAAATGCAAAAGAAAAAAAAATTACTGGGACAGATTCCATAATCTTCAGTAAGCCAGTAGCACAAGCAAAGTACAATACAGTATGCAAGCCTAGAGGAACAATACTCAAAGATTCAAAATATTAAAAAAAACTAAATTACCAGGCTCAGATGATGCTATCAACAGATTCAGCAGATACTTTTAAATGAGACGGGGACAGGGGACACACTATCTAGATGTCTATGTCAACTTTTTGCTATCATATATAAATGTGATTCTTCCATATTTGAACTATAGTGCAGAGAAAGGGTCAAACATTCAATAAATAAAATGCTTGGCTTAAATAATACAAGAATTAATCCACATATACTTTAAGGGTAAAGACTGTTATTCTCATTTTAAAACTTTTTAAACTGAGGCACAAAAATGTTAAGTAACACACAGGGAGGCACAGCTAGCAGAGGGCAGAACTGAGATTTGCACTCAGGTTTTGATGATTCCTAAGCCCACGTTCTAACCACTGAACTATACTCAAGGCAATCCTTGTCTACACTGCTTAGCTAAACGCTCCATGAAGTCAGAGACTATGTCTCTCTTCTTTATCACTGATCTCCGAGGCCTATTAGAGGGCTTGGCCAGGTCTCTAGGGGTCCATAAACTCTTGAAG
Source organism: Platanista minor (assembly GCA_004363435.1). Taxonomy (NCBI): domain Eukaryota; kingdom Metazoa; phylum Chordata; class Mammalia; order Artiodactyla; family Platanistidae; genus Platanista; species Platanista minor. The sequence goes on from RJWK010012819.1 coordinate 32,916, forward strand.
TCTTATGCATTACATAAGTATAATTTCTCTAGAGAGAGGATCAATAAAAACGGGTGACACTTATTAACAACAATCAAGCAGTGTTGTAGATGAATTATCTCATTCTATCACAACAACAACAGCTACACAGGATACATGGTGGGTGCTCAGTATATGCCTGGCATTGTTCTAAATGTTTTCATGTATTAACATATATAATCATCATAGAAATTCTACGAGATAGATATTATAATCACATACACTTCAAAAATGAGGAAATTGGGCCTCAGTGAGGTTAACGTGGCCAAGTGCCTTAGCTTTTGCTCCCCTTCTGGGCAGGAATATAAACGTCCCTATGTGACAACAAAGCAGTCTTTCTTGGCTTATAGCCCATGAGATAGTCATCTTCAAAGACCATCATGTCCCCCAAAATGTTAAGAGAATTACAAAAAAAGAAAAAAATAAATAAATTCCCTATGCATTTTCCAGAAAGTCATCTTGATAAAACCAAAGGTTTTCACAGCAACACAACACCAGGAGCTATGAGCTAATTCTCCCATATAGAGAGCATTCTGTCTCCTCATGTATTAAATACAAGGTAGGAAGTATACATAGTAGGGGAGAGTTTTTTCTTTAAGGGTTAACTATGATGAATGGGCGAGATAGTACTGAGTTCCAAAGGTACTTACATAAGCATGCAAATATGTATACATGGAGCTCCTGATACATCAGGAGCAGGGTTGCTGCTAGCCCTTACAGACATTTTGTGACCTAGAAAAGTACCTTCCCCCCAGGAATACTCAGTGAAGAACAAGGGGGCATGGCATGGACTGTGGAGTCCAACCCAGGTATCATTCCTCGCATCCCCCTCAGCTGGGCAGCCCTGTGCAATGAACAACCAAGGACTTCTTGAAGATGCCACGGTTACTCTCTAGAGCCTAGAGCCACAGTGCCTGGATTTGAATCCCCAGTTTTATCCCCTATAGATGTGTGACCTTAGCCAAGTTTTAAAATTTCTCTCTGCCTCATTTTTCCCATCTGAAAATGGGGAGAATATTAGTATAAGCTGCATGGATTTGTTTAAAGAATCTAAGAGAAAAAATGCATATAAATAGCTTAGAACAATATGCAACACATATTGAGGATTCAGTAAGTTTCAGCTAAAATATGTATATTATTAATATTCATACATAGCTCTCCCAACTGTAGGAGTAAGGCATATTTGAAGCATTCCATGTGTCTATGTATGAGCTGATTAATACCAAGAGGTGAAAGTTCCTATGGGGAGGGTGGAGAGAAGTCATTCTACAAGGATGTATCATTGTCCCCTCAGCTGTTTTGTTTGCCTCTACAGCTTCCTAAGGACCCCAAATTATGATACCTCATTTAAAATTGTGATTTTATTCCCAGGGATGTGAAGTCAAGAGCCACAAAATCACAACAGCAACCACTAGGCACACCAGAGTCACATGTTTGCAACATAGAAATTCTCACTCAGCATGTATCAGTATCTCCAGCCATTCAGTAAATAGATAGTAACTAATACAGTGGCATCTTTTACAAGCTAAAAATAAGGCCGTATTTTAAAATGCATTAACTTGTTTTCCACTTTATTACTATTTTTTTTTTTTTTTGCGGTACGCGGGCTTCTCACTGTTGTGGCCTCTCCCGTTGCGGAGCACAGGCTCCGGACGCGCAGGGTCAGCAGCCATGGCTCACGGGCCCAGCCGCTCCGCAGCATGTGGGATCTTCCCAGACCGGGGCACGAACCCGCGTCCCCTGCATCGGCAGGCAGACTCTCAACCACTTCGCTACCAGGGAAGCCCTATTACTATATTTTCAAAGCAAAATTCTCAAGCTCTCGAAGTCAGATGTTTCAGGACTGGCTTATATAATTCCCAAATATCCAACTCTGACAATGAGAAATCCATTTTTCAACAACCAGATTGGCAACATTTTAAACAGATCATTATTATCCAGTGTTGGCAAGAGTATGGTAAATACACTGTGGGTACTTAGGAAGGCTCTTAGCAATATCCATCGAATTTAAAGTGAATGTACCCCTGGAACTAGCAATTCCCTTCTCAGAGTAAATCTTCTGCAGTACCCTTGCAGAGCTAATGTACACAAATATCCACTGCATCACTGTTTGTAATAGTAAGAAATTGGAAAATCCAAGTGAATATTCTGGGGGATATTGGCCGGCTGGTTACGTTGGGTAAATACATTTAAAACAGAATCTTCATATATGGACAGAGAAATATTTGAGAAATATTAAATTAAAAATAAATTTCAGAACACTGGTATATATGAACCATTATCCTTTTTTTTTTTTTTTGAAATAATGAAAGAAAAATTCCTGCAGTTATACCCATGAAAGCACACAACTCCAACCATCAATGGTAGTTACACGTATGGAGTGGAATAGGAGAGGGGGTCACTTTATACTTTACTATAATTTTCATGTTGTTTTATAAGCAAGTAGTACTTTTAGGATTCATAAAAATCACAAGAATTTTCAAAAGAAACGGGGAACTCAAAGTTATTATTTGCGTGCGGATATTAACAAAAATCTTAGCAATCCCCAAAATTAATTTCCGCTGTCCCATATGCTTGTAATCACAACTGCAGAATAAAATGCTTATGAGATCTTAAGAGACACACTCTCGTTAAAAAGTTGTACTACCGGGCTTCCCTGGTGGCGCAGTGGTTGAGAGTCCGCCTGCCGATGCAGGGGACACAGGTTCGTGCCCCGGTCCGGGAAGATCCCACGTGCCGCGGAGCGGCTGGGCCCGTGAGCCATGGCCGCTGAGCCTGCGCGTCTGGAGCCTGTGCTCCGCAATGGGAGAGGCCACAACAGTGAGAGGCCCGCGTACCACACACACACACACACACACACACACACACACACACACAAAAGTTGTACTACCTTCATAAAGCATGTTGAGAAATATTCCCTATTTGTAGGCCTATAAACGGAGCTTAGGAAGAATGGGAAGAAGAGAACAAACAGCTCTCAACCTCCGTTCCACTTTGAAAAGTGAAAAATAAATAGTTTACCACCACTGGCCACCTTGCTTTCCTCCACCTCCTTCCCCAGTTGGTACCAGAGAGAAGCCCAACCCTGCTAGGTCACTGACTTCAAACTCACAATAAATAGATCAGGTGACCTGACTGATAGTAGAGTGCTCAAAAGATGAAAACAGGGAAGTGTGGGGATTACACGGTTATTAAGAAAAAGTGGTGAGAGCTGGAAGGGAAGAATAGTGTAACGATGACGAGAGAGAAGATACATGTAAAAAGAACGGGAAAGAGGGAGAAAGTAACAAAACAAAAGCAGGAAATGTTACTATTCATGAGGTGTTTAGCTTTCAGGACATCCCATTAAGTGTACAGCCTCTGTAGTCTGCATTCTCCAGCCCTTGCCCTCAAATGAAAGCTGACTGAAGACTGTTTGCTTGTTGGAGAGGGGTCCTTTGACTCTGTTTTGAGCAAGTCTTACAAGCACAGCACATCAGGTATGAAGCCCATTATATTCAATTCAAAGATCTTATCACGTGCTGAGTTAATCCCGTTAGACAGGGAGTGATTATTGCTTAACTGGCACATTGTTTAAACAAGCTTCCAAAGGACAGTTCTTCCCAAAGGAAGCCAAAGTGACTTAAATAGAATTAGATATACTTATGCCCATGTAAGTATAGACAAAATCTCCCCAGCAGCAGCATCGGAAGGTGCCCACTCTCCAAATGGGTCTCAGGGAGAAGTGGCATAAACTGAGGCTGGAGCAAAGACCTTGGGGTGATGCTTCAGGACCAAGCACCTCTCTACAAACCTCCGCGGTCCATAGATATCCCAAAGCCCTAGCCTGGCCCCAGGCCATAAAAAAAAAAAAAAACCACGAAAAAAAACTCCACCAAAGCCCCCAGAGACCTGGCAACCACGTGACCCGCCGACAGACACCAAAACTTTCTCTGCCAAACAAATCCAACTTTTATTTTACTTTTCTTGGTGAACGGCTTGCGCTTGACTCCCGCTGCCTGTCCTCTGGCCCTTTCTTCCTCCCTCCACCTCCGGCTGTGGGAGGCCTCGGGGTATCTCCTTTCCAGCTCGTCCGGCCTAGGGGTCCTAAGGCTCAGCCCCTCCTGGGGCGGGCGTCCCTCCTTCAGCCGCCTGAGGGGAGCCAAGCCTCCTCCTGCCCCAACACCGGCCGGGGACGGCGGACTCCGGCTCAGCCCCGGGTCGGGGGCCACGGACCGTGAAACTTACCTGCGCGGAGCCGCTCCCGGAGCTCCTGCGTCGCAGTCAGCGGCTCGGCAGCAGCCGCATCTCCCGGCGGCAGGTTCCCCCCACCCCTGCCCAGCAGCGGGGTTCTGTGCAGCACTTTTCCCAGCCTGGGAAGTAGGTTGAAAGCGCGGAGGTGGGAGGTAGGGGTGGGCGGGGTGATCTGGGAGAAGAGGCTTAAGGATTTGGTGGTTGTTTGTTTGTTTGTTTGTTTTTCCCGATCTCTAGCAAAGACCCTAGACCATATGCTGGGAGAATATTAGCTTTGCTCAATGGCGACAAAGCAGCGGCCTCTCACAGTCTGGTCGATTTACTAAACAAACTGAAACGTGGGTGGGGATGTTAAACAGTAACCAGCAGTCTCAATGAAAACTGAAAGCAGCGAGGGCCGCCACCGCCTCGGCGCGCTCATTTCCCGGTTCCCAAGGCCCCAGGGCGACCGGCGGGCGCGCCAGCAAGTCCCAGAGCCCAGGCTGCGTGGACCGTAGCGGCTTTCCGGGGCCTCCCGGAGGCCGCCAGGCGGTAACTGCCACACGCCACATGCCTAAATTTCCACCATCAGAGCGAGGCGCCGGGCGGCGCCGGGCGGCGCCGGGCGGCTTGACCCTTCACGCCGGATTCTCTCTCGCGCGCCTCCCGCACCTGGAGGACCCCCAGCCAGCTTCCGCGCCCGCGGCCTGAGGCCAAACGCGGCCCCGCACCGTCCTCCTCCCCGCCTCGGGTCACGCCTCGCCTAGGGCGGTGTCAGCCCTCGGCCAGTGCCTTTGGAAAAGCGGCAGCGGGGAGAAGCCTTCTGACCCGAGAATGCAGATAAAATTCCGAGCCAATGAGGTCCAGAAAAGAGCCGGAAGTGTTATTAAAGGGAATTAAATAGGTTCCTAGGGACAGCACTGCGGCCACACCACTAGGGGAAGCCGCAACCATTTCATTAAACTGTACCTTGGGCCGCTGGGGTTAACTTCTGCCCTGAGGCTTGTGACCACCTTGCGCTGCTAGAGTTCCGGGAAGTAGAGGGAGCCCAGTTTTCCAAACTCGGCCAACCCAGCCACCTGTGGCTTCAGTCAGTACCTCTTTACATATGTAATTGATGGAAAGCTTCCTTTTTCCCCTTCCATACCCTGGGAGCCGTCACAAACTTTAGACTTTGAGAAATGATGCTCAGACCCATCTGAGATGCGCTGGTCATCTGGATCAGGCTTTTGTTAGCCAAACAATATAGCCAGAAGCTGTGGCTATTAAAAACATCTCAACAGTTTAACTTCGTGGTTTCAGGAATGAATGACTTCTGGTCAAACAAGTAATTATCCTCATGGGTTAAATAGTTGCTTAATCCGTAAGGTTTTTCTTTTCCGACCGGGGTCGGGGCGGGGGGGGGTGGGGTGGGGTGGCGGTTATTTTTAAGACTGTAATAAAAATGCCAGGGAGATCAAAGAGCTAGGTATTATTTTCTTTTTCTTTTTAGATAGGGTTTACTAAACTTTCTCAGTTTCCTCCTTCTGAATCTCTTGCTGAAAGGCTGTCTTACAAACAAGTAGTTGGTTGTTTTAGAAATCAGAACAAAAGGGAGAGATCAGATACTATTTTCTTTAAATCGACCTTCTTGAGCAAAACACATTCTTTGGGTCCTCATTGCCCACGTGGTCTGCAAACCGTGTCACGAAAGCGGCCTCTGTCCACGTCAGCTCCAATTAACGGGTTGTATTTATTATGCAAATCTTTCACAGGTGTGTTGTTTAAAGATCACCTATTGACATTCTCTTTTAAAATATTTCCAGATACTTGGGTGGTGAAGGTTGTCTTATTACTTGCCAAAATATACAGTTCCCATAAAACGCTGAAAAGTCTGAAGTCAGAAATTGTCCATCCCCATTCACGGAAGCTTTAATGCCACTTGACATCTGTTGTTCCCAGCAGAGAAACCATATTTTAGTTCAATAGTCTCAGTTTATTTCACTGCTAACAATTCGTGATGGCAGTGGGTGTGGTTTTGGATGATCAGCTGGTCATCGATGTGTGGTAGAATCACTGATCTACCCGAAAGTGACCATCACATATTCTGTGTTCAAAATTATTTTGACACAATACGTAGAAGCTTTGCCAGAGAATTTTATTGCCACAAGGATTCTGACTAATAATAAGGGAAATGACAGTACATTCAAGGAAGTATAAACTCTGTTAAGACTTAGTTATTATCGAAAGGAAGCATTGCATTTGTTCAATTTAGAAAAATCTCTAAGAGTGGATGTCATACTACCAGTCCTCCCGCATTCGCAGCAAGCAGGCAGTCGTTTCAGGTAACTAACTAAATAAATAAGTGACTGAGAGCTAAAGGAAAGTATGAGGAGTTGGCTCAGCTCCGGGTTGGGCAATTTTTTACTAAATCAACCAATGCCAATTGACCAAGCTTTAGAGCATCACTTACGTTGTTCCTGAAACTAATTTATTGCGATTCTTCATGGCATGGGTTTATGATGCTGCAAATGAAAAATGTGCTTATGGAGAGTTGTCCCCTGATGCATTGCGGAGTTGGGGGGTCCGAGGGGGAGGGGGGCAGAACCACACAAAGAGAAGGAAGAGGTCGGGATGATTTTTTAGGGAGAGGTTCTCAGAAGATACAAAGTTCTGTTTCAGTAGTTAGTGTTTAGGGGGAAATTATACGTATATGTATTTATGTCACATCTGCGCTTTTTTTTTTTTTTTTTTTTTT
>RJWK010012820.1:0-39882 GCA_004363435.1 Platanista minor
AAAAAAAAAAAAAAAAAACAGAATCAATATGGAGTCGTATTTGTTCTTCCCTATTACAGTTCTTCTATAGAGAATAACCTTTTCTCATCAAATATAGTCTGCTCAGGAAAGCTTTGCTTTCTCCCGGTATTTACAGATTTGCAGAAATAATGAACTTGTACTCTAGCAACCTCAATAGTGAGCAAAGAATTTATTTTAAAAGTATCATTATTGGGCTTCCCTGGTGGTGCAGTGTTTGAGAGTCCGCCTGCCAATGCAGGGGACACGGGTTCGTGCTCCGGTTCGGGAAGATCCCACATGCCGTGGAGCGGCAGAGCCCGTGAGCCATGGTCGCTGAGCCTGCGCGTCCGGAGCCTGTGCTCCGCAACGGGAGAGGCCACAACAGAGGCCCGCATACCGCAAAAGAAGAAAAAAAAAAGTATCATTATTGCCTTATTTATTTTTATGTATTTGATATATATTTGATGTATTTATGTATTTGATTTATTACATTGTCTTTTATTTTTATATTATTCGAGAGGAGATTTCCTTTTAGTTTTGTTATATTTTGATTTGCTTCATTAAAAATTATTATAAAAAATTCCAGATAAAAAGTAAAGGGAATACTGTAATGAACCCCATTTTGTTATCATCCCAGCTTTAACAATTCTGAATTCATGGTCAGTTTTGTTTCATGTATACTACTCCTCTTTCCCATCTCAGATTAGTTTGATGTAAGTCCCAAATGCCACAAGATTTTATCTGTAAATATTCACCCCTAAAATCAATGAACAGTAATTCCTTGTTATCTTCAAATATCCAGTCAGTGTTCAAATGTTCTTGATTGTCTCATGATTTTTTTTTTTACACTTACTCTGAATAAGGATTGAAATAAGGTGCATATCTTGTCTTTGTTCATTGTATGTTTTAAACCTCTTTTAGTCGATGGGATCACATTCCTCTGTTTTTCTTGGTGCTTTATTCATGGAAGATGAATGAACTTATCTTGTAAAGTTTCCTATAGTCTGGATTTGCTGACTCAGGCCATTAAATATATTTCTCTGTTCCTCATGTTTCACGGAAATAGCTCATTAGATCTAGAGACTTGATCCAGTTTACATTTGACTTTCTTTCTTTGTTAAGACAGCTTCATGAGTGACAGTGTACTACTAGCTTTAAAACTATCTGGTTCCATAGCATCCTGCAGTTTAGCTGAGGCTATTGTTGTGAAATCTTCAGTATGTACTCATGTGTTTATACATAGTGCATGTATTTCAATCTGTTACCGACCAGGGTTCTTAGACTCTTTATTCAATAGAAATTGATAATAGGCCAGAGCAGGAAATTCAGGCAGGGCTTCACTGGGACTCAGCACTAAGGAGTGAAAACAAGTAACAGTTTTCCTTTCTCACTCTCTGAGAGAGGAAGAGCTGGTCCCTTAAATGGGGTCAGGGTAGGGGCAGACCGTAGGTTGGGCCAGGCAGGAGGGATGGCTTAGGTAGTGTGTCCACAGCTTTGGTGGTGTTGTGTGGAGGGGTCATGCACAGTACCCTGCTTTTGTTCCTGGCTCTTCACAAGTGGCAATTGGGTTTTTTTGGTCTTTTTGTATCTTGTTGCCCGTGATTTTCCCCAACTATGTATGCACACAGTTATTTTTAGTCCCTTATAGTTTCTTTGTATTTTGATGCTTGAGGAGACATTTGTCCAGGTGCAAGCATTGCAGCAAAGTGTCCCAGGTCCCTGTCTCAAATCCATTTCCAGTATTTTCTTTATTGTGCTCAAATTGTCCTAATTTTGACCATTGAGAGACTTCATAAGTTGTTCACTAATAGTCTTTGATGTTCCAGACTCTTCTTGTGCAGTTCCTGTCTCACACCAGAATATGCCATTTCTCCCAGGAGCACTGATATCTTTAATGGGAAATGTTGCTTATAGGCCACAATCTGGATGCTAGAGGTAGCTGCTGAGTTGGTTTCTCTTTCAATGGACAGAACTACGAAATGCATACACATTTTGTATTAGTCCATGATGTATTTTACCTTACAATTTAAATTCAGGCTATATGCTACTTTTTTAAAGTGATTTATCTTACACACCTTCATCTTCTTTCTCTCATGCTGAAGAATCATGTTCTCAATAACTCTAATGTAATTTACCCATTTGTTTCATTCCACAATATGCAGTCACTGTTACTGAACCAAACTTGGGTCCCCGGGCCCACAGGCAGTAAAGCCAATCTATTGAAACTGGATTGTGGTGAAGAAAAGCACAGTGTTTATTTCAGGCTCCAGGCAAGGAGTCCAGGCAGCTAGTGCTCAAAAGACCTGAATCCCTCAATGGCTTTCAGGGACAGGTTTTGAAAGGCAGGGTGAGAGAGGAGGTTTGTGGGGTGTGGGATCAGCTCATGGACATTCTTCTGATTCATTGGTGGTGAGGTAATCGGGAGTCAACCTCATCAACCTTCTGGTTCCAACTGGTCTGGGGTCTATGTGTTGTGGGCAGCATACAGTTAACTTCTTCCACCTGGTGGGGTTTCTGTATCTGCCAAACAGCTCAAAGGACATGGCTCAGAATATTATCTGTAGCCCTTGGGGAAGAACTAAAAGTTGTTGGCTTTGTTTAATGGCTAAAGTGTTATTATTTTGTCTTGCTTGACTATTTTCCTCTCTTTCTGCCTTTTCTCACTTCTCTGATTAAATTTATTCTTTGACTAAAGTTTTTGTACAAACAAAAGGCATGTGGAGGACATATAGGGGTGAGGGAGTCCTGTTCTGGGAAGGCTCCATAGGGTCCTGCTCGGTTATATCACCAGTCTTAGAATAACTAAAACATCAGCAGCAACATTATTAATGAAAACATTTCAAGCTGTTTTTTCCTTTCTTTTTTTTTTTTTTTGTCTTTGGAATATTTCCCACATGAATGTATAGTCAAACAACTGTATTTTGAAGTCCCTGTATAGTTATGTCACCAATGGGACACAGATTCATTTGCTTCCTTTTGCCTTCAGTGTATGGGTACTGCTTTTTAAATTTCACTTTGATTTATGTTTACGTAAAATATTTTTAGGATTATAAAGTCACAGGCATAAACTAAAGTACATTTAAAGAAGTCTAGTTTCTGTCACCACTCCCTCCACCCTATTCTCTTCCTTCTCTAACATGTTATAACCACTTAAAATATATTTTAGTTTTCTTTCCAGTGTTTTCTATATTTATTCACATTCCCTTTCTTAGATAAATGGTAGCATATTATACTTTCTTTTTTCCACTTAATTTTGGGCTTGCAAACTATACATGGCCTGCAGTCCAAATCTGGTTTTTTATCTATTTTTGTAAATAAAGTTTTATTGGAACACAGACACACTCATTTATTTACATACTGCTGGTGGCTGCAATAGCAGAGTTGAGTAGTTGCAATAGAGATGGTAAGGCATGCAAAGCCAAAAATATTGTTAACTATATGGCCCATTATGGGAAAAGTTTGCCAACTTTGTATACTAGAGAATCAATACACAGCAATATACTTCTCATTCTTTGTTTCGACTATATATTATATTAGTTTCCTGTAGCTGCTGTAACAAATTACTACAAACATGTTGGCTTACAAAAGCAGAAATTTATTCTCTTGTAGGCCAGAAGTCAGAAATCAGAATCATTGGGCCAAAATTAACGTATTAACAGGTCTGTGCTCCCTCTGGAGGCTTGGAGGGAGAACGTGTTCCTTGACTCTTCCACTGCTGGTAGCTGCCAGCTTCCTGGGCTTGTGGCCACATCACTCCAGTCTTCAAGGCCAGAATCTTCAAATCTTTCTCTGTTACACCATCTCATTGCCTCCTCCTCTGTGTGTGTCAAATATCCCTAGACCTCTTTCCTAAAAGGTTGCATTTAGGGTCCATCCGGATAATTCCCATCACAAGATCCTTAATTCAATCACATCGGCAAAGACCCCACCACCACTTTGTGTGTGTGTGTGTGTGTGTGTGTGTGTGTGTGTGCTTTATAAGGTACCCTGCACAGGTTCCAGGGAATATGGTGTAGATATTTTTTGGTGGGGGTGGGGGGCATGGACGATTTTCAGCCTGTGTGGTACTCTACTGTGTGGCTGTATTGTAGTTTATTGAAGGCGTCTCCTGTTGGTGTATATTTTGTTATTTCTAGTTTTCAGTTTATAAATAATGCTGCAGCAAATAGCCTTATGCAAAATTTTTTCGTATCTTTTGCCAGTGTGACTTTGGAATAGATTCCTAGAGGTGGGATTGGTAAATTACTGGTAAATGTGTGTGCATTTTTTTCTGGGTATTGGGAAAATCTGCCTTAGAAGGGTGGTACTAATTTGCATTCCCAAGGGGATGTAGATAAATATTGTTTTTGATGCATGGATTGTTTGGCATCTTTGGCTCACACTCGCTCTGCTTCTCTTATCACAGAGGTTTACAGTAGTATTTATGGGCTGAGCTTGTCTCTCTGTCTATCTGTATGTCCCATGAATACACTAGCAAGTGACACCACATGGTAATGAAACCGGACTCCTTCTCTCTCAGGTGGCACTTAAACCTAGCCAAAACTCAGACTGGGACTCAAACCCATGGGCTGGGACTTGACTCCACCTGCACCTCAGATTGGGACTTGAACCCATGATCCTGACTTAGAAGGGGACTCGAATCCACTGTCTTTTAATTGAAACTACTCACCTGGGGTCAGAACTTACTGAAGCTCAGGTTCTTTTGTCTGGCGCAGAAAAATTCAGAGAGAGGAAAACTGGCAAGAGAAGAATGAGTTTATTAGCATAAGACGCTTGTGAGAAATGCAGGTGGGTAGGTGAGAAGGCTCTGCCCCAAGGACTGAGAGGGAGAGGGCTTTATTTTTATAAATAAAAGAAAAGTGGGGAGAAGCAGTAGACAACCTTCTTCTCATTCTTGGGCTGATGTCAAGGCTTACATCATTAGTTCCTCTTTTGGCCCTATATGGTTTAACTGGGACTGTCATGACACTGTTTAACTCATATGTATATTAGCAAAAGGATGGTAACATGTACAAAATATGGTAATTCATCTCAGGTTTTGGTAAAATGTCCCCTTTCAACTATATTTCTCCCTTGGTTACATGCAGAAATTCTATTCTTCAAAGACTATTAACTCCCTGACTTCATATAACAAGATTCAGACCCCATATCTATTGTCTTGTATTTTAACTATCAGGGTTTGTGGCTTGAGTATGCCTGGCACTTGGACACCTGGTCTTCCTTCAAGGTAGTATAGATTGTTGCTAGGTTAATGGATTCTTTTCTTGAGTGGTCATTAGCTTACAACAGTCCCCCAAACTCCCTTAAAATTCCTTTTCTGTCTTTAATACCTGCTGGAATTTCTAAACTGTCTATTTAATTATCCTACTCTATCCCTATCAGTAATAGATTTATCACCTTAACTCTGCAGAAAATAACCCTGTCCTGATAACACTAATGGTTACCAACAGAGTAGGACATCAAATAAACTTGGGGGAGGAGAGGGAGAGGCCTATTTAAGAAAGATTTAGCATCAAAGTCTGTTTGTTTGTTTGTTTTTGTGTATGCGGGCCTCTCACTGTTGTGGCCTCTCCCGTTGCGGAGCACAGGCTCCGGACACACAGGCTCAGCAGCCATGGCTCATGGGCCCAGCCATTCCGCAGCATGTGGGATATTCCTGGACCGGGGCACGAACCTGTGTCCCCTGCATCGGCAGGCAGACTCTCAACCACTGAGCCACCAGGGAAGCCCAAAGTCTGTTTTTTTATTGATCACGTTTCACAATCATCTAAAACTGCACTGATTGTCCAACTCCAGGATTAAATCAATGGGGGGAAAAGAGACAAGTCTGTGGTTTGGTAGTCAATGCAAAACACATTTAGATTGGTATTTTCCAAACTTGAGACTGGCTTCTGAAATCAAAATCTTCCAAAGACCTCTAACACAGATTTAAAAAATAAATATAGGTCAGTGTAGTTCTGTTTTGTTTTGGTACAAATATACGTTGTTTCTCTAATCGAGGCTTCTTGTACGTGCATGTCTATTTCAGCAAAATCGCACTTAAACTGTTTCTACCCTGTTATATGTAGAAACCCATGAATTGTTCATTAGATTCTCATTAACTCATCCTGTGGAAATGAAAACGCACAGAGTGGTCAGACTGCTGGAAATTTCTCCATTCATTTAATACATCATTGAGAGGAAACTCCCTCAACTTTCAACAGAGTGTCAGGCAAGGTTTTATGGGTGAAGAGAGGGAGCACAGATTTCCTCTCTTCAAATAAGTTCACATTTCCTAGTCTCAGCATTCCTTGGAAACGTTGCCATTGAGATTTTCTGATGCAAAATAAGGTGGTTCTCATTATTCTGTCACTTGCCTTCTCCCAGATTTCAGCCACTGACAGTCAACTGGCCAGAAAGGTGGTGCCCTTGGGAGCCTCTCGCCCACTGTCTGGATCCTGCAGTGTTTGAAATGTCATTAGTCCTTTTCAAATGAGTTATATTTAGCAAGAAATTTATCCCAGGACTCCCATTTTTAAGATGACTTCTATTATTTTCAGAGTTAGTTTGTTTGGACCCAGTGATGGCAGAGCTCACTCACTGGCTGCCCAGAGCCACAGGGATAAGTCCACAGCCAGGTGGGTATTTTCTAACAGCCTCCAACTCTGTATGACAAAATTATTTTCATAAATAATCGTGAAATGAAGTGCCTAAAAATAATGGCCAGAACAGAAATGCAGACAGTGAAAATGCCCTAAAATTGAACCTCATATATATAATCTTGTCAGTAAACAAATAAATTTTTTAAAAATACATCTTAATTACATTAATATATTTTTGAACAAAAGAAAAAGTTACTATTCATCAAAACTGCAGCAAATGTTGAGACCAGGTGTTCTCACTGGGGTGTGATTTTGGCCCTCAAGGAAGTTTTGGCAATGTTTGAAATATCTCTGGTGCCACAACAGGGTGGGAGTTGGTCTACAGACAACGAGTGGGTAGACAACACTAGACATCCTACAATACTCAGGACAGCCGTCCTCTCCCACAAGAAAAAATGTCAATAGTGCCAAGGTTGAGAAACCCTGGTTTAGATAATATATTGTCAAAAGATGTTTTCAGAGAGAAATATTTTACTTCTGATGCTATTTAGATTTACTGGCATGTGGTAATAAAAACAGCCTAACTTTTAGTCAATTTTATTATTGTTTTAAAATTACTGCCTGAAGCTAGGGTTGCACTGGCCTGCATCCGGTGTATCACTGTGGTTGCCCATCCCAATATCCCTAGTAAAAAACCTCATTTCTGTAAAGCCATCAGATAAAAACTACACTTCCCAGCCTTCCTTGCCACATAGCATAGTCCATAGGTAGCTCTGTGATAGCTGCTTAGTGATTGAAATGTATGAGAACAGGGGGAAAATGGCTTCCAAAAAACCTCCTTCATGGCATCTGGTGAGCACCCTTTGCCCACTTCCTCTATGTTTCATCCTAGAACTTGCTATCTGGAATACATATGTGATGGCTGGAGTGTGAGTCACCATTTTGGAGTGCTGAAGATGATAGCATTTCCCAGAGGATGGTGGAGTGGCAAACTAGAAGGAATCCAGGACTCCAATGACTATGTTAGTATAGGACTACCTCAGTTACATTCATGTGAAGGAGAAATAAGCTTCTGTCTTGTATAATCCAAAATTAATTTGGAGTAACTTTTTTTTTCCAGCCGAGTCTGATCCAATCAGATTTCAAATACAACTGTCTCCAACTGCAGAATTAGTTCCATTGGCTTGTTGGAATGGAAGTTTTGACCTATTAATCAATACTCAGTTGCCACTTTAGTTATGGCTTAATATTATCCCCAGAGAAAAGTTTGTCTCCAAATTCAGTACCTACTAGGCATACTAATTTTAGCAAACTTTCACACTCAGTTATTCCACACAAATAAAACAGTTTATCAGAACTGTTCAAGTGCCTGTCATAAGAACAGCATAGACATGGATAAAATATATTCTGACTGACTGATGATCAGTTATAAATCCAACTAAACCTTTAATCCAAATTTGAAATAAATTTCATTGAAAACCTTTTAGCTTCCCCAATGCTAGGGTTATTTATTTTTTCTTTTTTTAAAACATTATCAACTATCTATACATCTATGGGCAGCTGATTTTGACTGGGATGCCAAGATCATTCAAAGGGGAAAGTACAGTCTTTCAACAAATGGTGCTGAGAAAACTGGATAATCACATGCAAAAGAATGAATTTGTTTCCTTACTTCAGACGATATTCAAAATTAACTCAAAATGGATCAATGACCAAAATATAAGAGCTAGAGGTATAAAGCTCTTAAAAGAAAACAGGAGTAAATCTTTATGCGCTTGGGTCTGACAATGGATTCTTAGGTATAAGACCAAAAGTACAAGGACCAAAAGAAAAAAAAAACAGGATTTCATCAAAATTTAAAATTTTATGCGTTAGAGGACACTTAAAAGAAAATAAAGAGGCAAACTACAGAATGGGGGACAATATTTGCAAACCATTTACCTAATCAACTACTTGCATTTAAAAAATACAAAGAATTCTTATACCTCAACAATATAAAGAAAAATAACCCAATTAAAAATGGGCAATAAATCTGAATAAATGTTTCTCCAAGAAGATATACAAAGGACCAGTAAGCACAGGAAAAGTTGTTTGACATCATTAGTCATCAGGGAAATGTAAATCAAAACCACAATGAGATATCACTCCACACCCACTAGGATGGCTAGAGTTAAAAAGTCAGATAACAACAAGTGTTGGAGAAGATGTGGAAAATTTGGAACACTCTTAATATGTGCTGGTGGGAATGCAAAATCATGCAGCCACTTTGGAAAGCAATATGAAAGGTCCTCAAATGATTAAACATAATTATCATATCACTCAATAATTCCACTCCTATATAACCAAGAGGAATGAGCACATATGTTCACATAACAACTTGTACATGAATGTTTACAGCAGCTTTATTCATAAAAAACAAAAAGTGGAAACAACTCAAATGTCTATCAGCTGATGAATGGATAAACAAAAAGTGGTATATCAATATTATGGAGCATTATTCAGTATAAAAATAAAGTACAGATAGATGCCACAAAATAGAGAGACCTTGAAAACATTATGCACAGTGAAAGAAGCCAGTCATGAAAGGCCACAAATTGTGTGATTCCATTCATAACAATAGGAAAATTTGTAGAGAGAGAAAATAGATTAGTGGTTGCTTAGAGCTGCAGGTGGGGCATGGAAAGAGTTGAGAGATGATATGTAAAGGACATGGGGTTTCTTTCTGAGGTGATGAAAATATTCTATCTAAATTTGACTGTGGTGATGGCTGTACATATCTTTGAATGTACTAAAAACAGTATGGTTTAAATGCGTGAATTGTATGCTATCTGAATTATACCATAATAAAGCAGTTAAAACTGCTTTGGATGGCAAATAAACACCTGAAAAGATGCTTAATATCAATAGTCACTAGGGAAATGCAAATTAAAATCACAGTAAGATATCATTACAGGCCAATAAAACATATGAAAATTAAAAGACTGACTATTGCCAAGTGCTGGTAATGATACAGAGAAGGTAGAACTCATGTACTGCTAATTCACTAAATGAACAAGAAAACTATTGCTCAAGTGCTGAGTAGGTGTCTTGGGCCCTTGGATTACTTTTATACATTTTTACTCCCTGAATTTAATTTTCCTTGGAAAACAGTTTGGTAGTGTCTTAAAATGTTGAACAAACATCTACCATATGTCCCAGCCATTCCACTCCAGGTGGAGTGGAGAAATGGAACAATATGGCCATGCAAAGACTTGGACACAATTGTTCATATTAGCTCTATTTTCAAGCCCCCAGATGGAAACAACCCAAAAATCTATTAACAGGTGAATGGGTAAACTGATATATTGATGCAATGGAATACTGCTCAGCAATAACAAGGAATGAAGTCTTGGTATATGCCACAACATGGATGAATCTCAGAATAGCTATACTGAGAGAAAGAAGCCAGACCAAAAGTACTACAAAGATTATGATTCCATTTACATAAAATTCTAAAAACTGCAAAATAATCTATAGTGACAGGAAGCAGCAGCTGCCTGGGGCCTGGAGGTTGGAGGGGGTGTCAGGAGGAGGTTAATGAGAAGGAGGATTTACAAAGGGGCGTGTAGGGCCCAATGAGGGTATTCACTGTCAGGATTGAGGTTATGGTTTTATGAGTCCATACATATGTTAAAACTCTTCAAATTTTATCTTTAAATATAAGTAATTTATTATATAACATTTATACCTCAATCAAATTGGTAATTTTTTAAAAAACCACTATGAGCTGATTTTTCCTTTGTCTCTTCCCTTTCTCCTAGAGATGGAAATCATGAGCTTCTGCTGAGAAGCAAGCCTCCAAGTTCTTTTTTCTCAGCTTATTAGAAGATATTGACCCTAACTCAAAAAATAAGCTTGTCTTTTAAAAAGTTCTTGTCTGAATCAAGTCATTTCTCCTGTTCCTTAGAACAGGAGATTTGTTTGAACAAATCTGCAAAGGAGAAACTGATTAAACAGTTGGGTACTGAATTTCTCCTTGTCATTGCTCTTAACTGTGATAAGTGAATTCATATTGCTACAGGGATTATTGCATAACAAAGAGCATGTTTCCATGAGCTGCAGCACAGCGCACTAGAAAAATCTCAGGGAAAGAAAGGAGAAGACTAGATTTCTGGTTAGCACTACCAGCTGTGAGAACATTTGAATTCATTTGCCTCAGTTTCTTCTGAGGCAAGAAGTTCTGCTTATCATTTTTCATCAGTTGGAATAATATTTCAACAAGATGGCTTTTGTTTTCCCTATATTACTTAATAGATAAGATCTTTAGGGACTGTGTATTAACTATCAAGAAATAGGTACAAGCGCTAACTTTTTAAACATAAGTTGGAGCATTTTTCTAGAACTAGAACAATTTCAGTTATCCAATATTCAATATTTATGGAATACAGTGTGGGCCATACTCTACATTAATTTTTTCTTCTTACTACTCATCCATGCTGGGACTTCCCTGGTGGCACAGTGGTTAAGAATCTGCCTGCCAATGCAGGGACACAGGTTCGATCCCTGGTCTAGGAAGATCCCACATGCCTCAGAGCAACTAAGCCTGTGCACCACAACTACTGAACTTGTGCTCTAGAGCCTGTGAGCCACAACTACTGAGCCCGCATGCCACAACTACTGAAGCCCATGCACCTAGAGGCCGTGCACTGCAACAAGAGGAGTCCCTGCAATGAGAAACCTGCACATCGTAACGAAGAGTAGCCCCCACTCGCCGCAACTGGAGAAAGCCCACATGCAGCAATGAAGACCCAATGCAGCCATAAATAAATAAATAAATAAATAAATTTATAATTAAAAAAATCATCTATGCTTTGTTTTTCCTCTTCTTGAACCTTTCTGTAGCTGTGCAATGTTCCTTTATTCAGTTCTAACAATCATCAGCCAAAGATCTTAAAATAGAATCCAGCTTCAGCACTTTTATCGTTTCCCCTGAAGTGTCATGCAAAGAATTCACTGAACAATTGTTTCAGTGCTTGACACCATGTCACCAGTGGTTATGAATATGCAACTAAATCTTTGCAAAACTGCAGTAAAAAACACCTTCAGAATCTTACAGTACATTCATTACCTTTGTTTTGTGTGAAAGGAATAATAAAATGTGAAAAAAATAAGGCAATTTTATTGCAATGTAATATATAACAGGTTATGGTCTGTACAGAAGTATCTCAAAATGTACAGAATTACATTTCAGTGCAATACACATATCAAAGACATTTTTTTACATGACACATCTACTTCTTTTTTGAAGATGTTGGGGGTAGGAGGTTATTAATTTATTTATTTACTTTTGCTGTGTTGGGTCTTCGTTTCTGTGAGAGGGCTATCTCTAGTTGTGGCAAGCGGGGGCCACTCTTCATCGCGGTGTGCGGACCTCTCACTATCGCGGCCTCTCTTGTTGCAGAGCACAGGCTCCAGACGCGCAGGCTCAGTAGTTGTGGCTCACGGGCCTAGTTGCTCCGCGGCATATAGGATCCTCCCAGACCAGGGCTCGAACCCGTGTCCCCTGCATTGGCAGGCAGATTCTCAACCACTGAGCCACCAGGGAAGCCCCACATCTACTTTTTAAAGGCTATTAAAATCTGGAAGACATTCTTTTATAATTAAGAAAATTAAGTAAATTCCCTCTGTTCAAAGAATAATCACAATTGAAGGAAAGAAAATGTAGTAAAAAAGAAGATAAGAGTTTTAAGTCAAGGATTAACTAACACAAAGATTGAACTGAATTCAGGGCCCCTGCAGCATCCAGGCTGTTTAATGCTGGTGTATTTAGGGAGGCTGTATCCTGCTTATGATAGCAAAGCTCAAAGCTGGGCAAATGTGCCCACCTCCATGCATCTCAGTCCTGGACAACACTTTCCCCAGACATGCAAACAAGGAAGGACAGTGGCCTAAGCTTCATTTCTGTTTTTGCCAGAAATATCATGTCATTCTGTGGAGCTAGTGGTATAAAAACGGATTTCAAAGGAGCTCAGTGCAAATCCTAATCCTGTGTGATGCGCCGTAAATCAAGCCAGATGATTTTCCCCAGGAGTCACTAAACAACATTTCAGAGGAAATCAGCCATTTTCTGGTTCTCAGCTTTTCTTTCCCCCACTCCTCAGACTAAACCCATTTATTACTTTCCCTTTTGGGGAATCTAATCCAGGCATTCCCCAGCAGGGCCCACACGTAAGGAACTGTGGTCAGTAGAATAATGCTTCCCACCAAAGAAGTCCTCGTCCTTATCCCCTGACCCTGTGACTATGTTGCCTGTCAAGGGATTTTGCAGGTGCAGATAAGTTAAGGCTCTTGAGATGGGGAGGTGGTCCTGGGGAGTCCCGTCTAATCACATGAGTACTTAAAAGCAGAGAACTTTTCCCAGCTGGTCAGAGAGATATGACAACATAAGAAGAGTCAGGAAGATGTTGCGTTGCTGGCTTTCTAGATGCAGGAAGGGCCATGAGGGTGGCCTCGGGAAGCTGGAAAAGAAGGAAATCCATTTCCTTGCCTTGACTTTAACTGAGACTTTAATCTTAGCCCAGTGAGACCATGTTTAACTTCTGACCTACAGACCTATAAGACAATAAATCTGTATTGTTTCAAGCCACTATGTTTGCAGTAATTTCTCATGGCAACAATGCAAAACATATACAGAAGTTTTCACAGCTCCATAGTATTCAAGAGCCAATAGGAAACTGAGGAAACAACAAGGAAAATATAAAGTGTCTTCCAAAATTCTAAAATCATTTCCTGTGCATGTGAGTAAATATACCAGTGGTAAATAGAATGATTTAATTGTTATTTTTTTCCGTGGACATTGTATTACTATATACATTTTAAAAGTTTTGTAACCCTAGGTATCTTCTTCTAGCCTATAAGACCCAGTATTATTTTTTCAATTTTTAAAAATTCAGGCAGTCACTTGGCAAACACACATGAGTTTACTCAACTTTGAGTGCACAACCAGAAGCTAGGGAAGCTAGTAACTAGTGCTGAGGTGTGGAAAACCCCAACGGAGGCCAGTCAGTCAGGGGGCAGGAACGGCAGTGACCTGGCCCAGGAGGCCCCAGTCTGCTGGATGTGGCCAACTCAGAGCATCTTCCTCCTTCCCTTCAGCTCTTGCACTGAAAACTGAAGAGGCAATCCCATTAAGTAGAGGAAGTGGATGGTGGGAGGGTAGGATGAAGTCATTAGGAACATAGAAGACAGAACATCTGGTGAATAACATCACAGCATTTCTCAGGATCTTGCCTTTAGTTAAGATGGAAAGAACATATATGTGTCTTGACCTCTTTCTCACCTCAAATTGTTTCAGATTGTCTAAGGTCTAAAGCATATTGACAGACATTTTTCAGGCTATGTCTTAAAAAACGTATTTGACCTATATTGTATAAACCCACAATAAATCCACAAAATCAGCATATATTTTAAGTAAGGTATTATATCAATTTACAACTTATATCAATGGCTAAACTTAGCAAACACTTCATGATCCAGATTTTTTTTTTAACCTGGCCATGATCATAATTGTAAGATTTAGGTGATGTCTTGCTTCTATTGCTCTAGGAATAAAATGAGGAAATGTGAACCAAGGCAAATAAATATCATAAACTTGTTTTACAATTTGGTATCAGTAAAAATCATAATATTTTCTAATTAAGATTTTAGTTTGTAATGTTTTCTTCCCCCTGGGAGGGTTAAAAAACAAAAACAAAAACAGGGCTTCCCTGGTGGCGCAGTGGTTGAGAGTTAGCCTGCCGATGCAGGGGACGCGGGTTTGTGCCCCGGTCTGGGAGGATCCCACACGCCGCGGAGCGGCTAGACCCGTGAGCCATGGCGGCTGAGCCTGAGAGTCCGGAGCCTGTGCTCAGCAACGGGAGAGGCCACAACAGTGAGAGGCCTGCGTTATCGCAAAAAGCAACAAACTAACAAACAAACAGGGGCTTCCCTGGTGGCGCAGTGGTTGAGAGTCCACCTGCCGATTCAGGGGACACGGGTTCGTGCCTCAGTCCGGAAGGATCCCACATGCCGTGGAGCGGCTGGGCCCGTGAGCCATGGCTGCTGAGCCTGCACGTCCAGAGCCTGTGCTCCACAACGGGAGAGGCTGTGGCAGAGAGAGGCCCACATACCGCAAGAAAAAACAAACAAACAAACAAAAAAACAAACATTTAGTCATTTAATCTACACACATAGTTGCTGTATCTGAAAAAAAACTCATAAATTAAAGTATCCAGTAGTCACAGAATTTGTTGGAAGAGTTAATAGAAACATCGTCTGATTAGGCTTTGAAGTCCCTCCCCCATCAACCATCTGGAATGCCCTTAGTGATCAATAAATAAGGAGAGAAGTCTGAATAGTGGAGTAAAACACAGCCATAGATTTCCAAATGTGATAACAACAACTGTGAAAAGTCTCAAAATTAAATCACAGTTGATATCTGCATTACTCCAGGGATACTACTACTGTTCCTTTCAAAAAAAAAAAAAAATCCCAATTCGGGAAATGGTCACTTATATTTCCTAAATCAGAAGAAAATCTGAGATTGTGTGATGTCAAAATAGCTCAGCTTTTATGATTCTTTTTTTAATTTCTTAGCATTGTAGAAGGAAACTTGCTTCCTCCACTCACTACACTTCTGACAACAGATGTGCATGCAGTCCTGGCACATACTCCCTGGACTTAGTGCAGACCCCACAGGTTAAGGGCTCAGCTCCACAAGATGCCCCCACTTCAGTCTCCCGTTGCAAATCCTAGATGTCACCTGTGCTTCTGACCAACTGGTTATAAATTGTAGGTTTCCACAATGCCCTCCACAGATTTGATAATTTGTTATATGGCTCACAAAACTCAGGGAAAACTTATGTTTACTGTTTTATTATAAAGGATATGGCTGAATAATCAGATGAAGAAATACGTGGAGTCCAGTCCTGATGTGTCCCTAGCACAGGAACTTCACTCCCATGGATCTGGGTTGGGTCATCCTCCCAGCATCTGGATATATTCACTGACCTGGAGCTCCTGGAACTCTGTAGTTTAGGGATTTTTATGGACCCTTCATCAGGTAGACATGATCAGTTATTAAGTCAATCTCTACCCTCCACCTCCCTACCCCCCCACCCCCACTCCCCTGTTCAGAGGATGGGAGGTGAGACTGGAAATTCCAAGCTCCTAATCATGGCTTGGTCTTTCTGGTGACCAGCATCCATCCTGAAGACCTCCAGGAGTCCACCAAGAGTCTCCTCATTGGAACAAAAGACACTCCTATCACTCAGGAAATTCTAAGAGATTTAGGAACTCCGTGTTAGGAACTGGGGACAGAGACCAAAGATGTATTTATTATGTCACAAGTTGTACTTAGTCTCTATCAAATGATTTTGCATTTATGAAGGCATACTGTGGTAATGAAAATAAGGATCCTACTTTTCATATTCTTGCAGAGTAAGAAATAGTCTTTTCTTTCTAAGCTGCCTTGGCAGGCTATCAGGAGACAAAAGGAGATATAAGAGCAAAACAGAGAACTGCTTTCTAATCAGTTGCAAGCTCTTAACTTCATTTTATATTCCCGATTCTCACTCTATGACTGTATAATGGCTTTTGACACTTGCTTCCTCTGCCTTGACATTGAGTTTCCATGGAATAGATTTATACACCGAAAATCCAAGAGAACTGACAACCTGATAGGTGCCCTGGCCATCTCATTCTAACAGGAATTCCATTGGTCTGACTAACAGATCTCTCTTCCAGGGAGCACTTCTGTGCAAGGAGTCCCCTCTATGATTCCATCCAGCCTGTGTTGGGCCAAACCCTATCCTACAGAAGACTTGGATCTTTCCTGGTTCAATTAGATATGGTTGCGTTTTCACATACCTGCATCATGGGACATAACATACCAGGACATAAACTCATTCTGAACAGAAACTTTGATTTCCTTGAGTGAAAATTGCTGCTCACTTCCTAGATATTATTGTTTTCAAAACTTGACTCTGCTAATTCAGTGATGACCTTATAAGAGGTTTTAATAAATGATAACTGTCCCTTTTTAAAAGCCAAACAATCACTTAATATGATAAAGCAAACTTTTCTTATTGTCCTGAGAAATAGCTGTGTCAGAAAAATAAAAGCTCTGTTTTTGTAAAATCAGAACAATTTAATTTTCATTTTTGAAAATATACCCAATATCGCATTTACTTAGTTACATCTTGAACATTGCCAAAAGTAACAAGTGTATCCATACAACATATTTCATTTCAGCAGTTAGAAAGGAAATTTTTCCACCTCCTTAAAAACACACCCATGGATGAAAAATGTTGCCTGCCATATGAGTACACAAAAGATGTTGTGACCATCAGCCACTCCAGCCCAATGGTGAACCCTGAGGGGACTCAGGATGGGAAAGCACAGGATACTGGCCCCACAGAGCTGAGGTGTGTATCAGAGGGATGATTCCAATGAACCCAGATGCTTGCATCTTCCTATACATAGCAAAGCACTAAACTCCTTAACTTGAGATGTCTGGTTTTCTTTAATTAACTATAATGTTTGCTGTTTGACTACCTGGTCTTTGTTGCAAAACTTCTATATGTCCTGGCTCCTCCCTTACCTCTTTGGAGACGTCACTCAGAGCTATCTGAAAGGCTGTCTCCTGGGCTTGAAGTCCACAGAAAGTTTGCCAAATAAAACATAATTCTCAACTTCTAGGTTGTGTATTTTTTTCAATCAACAACACACATTTTTCTTTACTTCTAGGTGTAGTTTTATTGAATATATATCAATTCAAAGAACCTTGTTTGAGCAACTACTGGGTGAAATGACCTTGTGTGTGGTTTAAAATGTAGAGGGTAATGTCTGTCCTTAAATTACATAGACTTTGGAACAGGTGAAGCTCATTTACATAAGTGAGTCTAATACAGGCTAAGCCATGATGTGTTGAGGTAATAAACAACCTTCAAATCTAGTTGATTAAAGCAGCAAAGGTTTGTACCTCACAAATGCTCCCAATCCATCCTGAGTTAGTGGGAACTCAGGTGTTCATAAGCCCTCCAGTTGACAGAGCAACTATCATCTCAAGTGTAGCTCAGTGCTGTACACAGGCAGAGAGTCCTAGAGTGTCCCACACTGGAAATGAAGCCTCCTATTGGCTGCCCCAATCTCCAACAGGCCAAGGAAAAGCAGTCATAATCCTGGGACTGGAGAGAAGAAAGCTGGAAATGTTTGAGGACCTGCCTCAGTGACCCATCACACATGAGGTAGAGTGGAGTGAACAGCATGTGGATTGACAGGTGACGCGAGTACCACAGAGGAGGTGCATCTCAGGTGAGTCCTTGGAGGAGGAGACTGTGAGGGCACTGGCAGTACACCAGGTAAGAGAATAGTCAGAAAGGAAGAGACAAATTATAGGATTAGAGATGTATGTTTGGGAGTAATTAACATTTGAGGGGTATTTGAACCATCATACAAATGAGATTTGTTGAGATATCTTAAGATGAAAGGATCAAGAAAGCAGAAATGGAAAGGTGTAGGGAGAAGAAAAATCTAAGATCAGTCATAGGTACTCAGACTCTTATGGGTAATAGAGCCATAGATTGTCAGGCTGTCTACCTCTACCCCACTAGACAAAAGCAAGCATCACAGACCTCCTCAGGCTGTTCACAGCATCTCCTCTAGTGTGAGAAACAGTTTTCAATGTGGCCATTCTACACATTTGGTTGACTCGAAAATCTTCCACACTTAGTTGTCTCTCAGAGCAGGTTGCCTACAATGTGGTTTACATAAAAATAGCCTAACAGGAAATAAGTAATATTATGAGATGAAAATCAGACTTGTGGCCTGTGAGGCCAAGCTTCATAATGAAGGCAAATATTATAAAGGGAACTTCTCTGAATTTAAAAACAGGAAATATCGAAGAGCACAGATGAATACATCAGCACTGAGGCCACGGATTAAAATATCCCTCCTTAACTTCATGTTGCTTAGAGAAACACTCAGGGCACAGTGGGACCATGATAAGAAACACGATTCAGTGTAATGCAGTTTTCCATGGACCCTGGTGAGTATGCTTGCCAAAATTGATTGATATAATGTGGGAGGTTAACTGCTTTATTGATATTATCCCCATTTTAAAAAGAGCAAAAGGAAAAAATTACCTTTCTGTATTCCCTAAAAGGATCATTTTAACAATGCCATGTAATTTTATAAAGTTTATTCTTAATATTTGGTTAGCAAAAAATTTTGTATTTCAATTACCCAGAGGAAGTAACATTCACAACAAATGCAGCACACTTTTTTCTTTGTTTACCAGGAGAAACAACAGGCATAGGCCATGGAAAGGCAGGTCTTGTAAAGGAGTTTCGTTACCCCAAGTCACAAGATGGTAGGAATGCATCCACTCTACAGAGATATGTCTAGTGATTACCTGCTGTGTTCCAGGCACTGTTTGATTGTGAAGTTAAACTTGTGTTAAAGATGAAGAAGAAATATTGTTGCTGCCCTTATAAAGCTTAAACTGAATGTAAATAGTAATTACAAAGTTTGAGAAATACTAGGAATGAAACTAGTGGATGATACACTAGGTACAAAGAGGTGAGAGCCTTTTAGATGGGGAGGCCAGGGAGAGCTTTAAGTCAGTACCTGAAGGATGACTCAGCAGCCAGTCCAGGGGCAGGGGTGGGAGAGGGTGGAAGAGAGGAGAAAACCCTCCGAGCTAAGGGAGTGGCATAAGCAAAGGACTTGTCTGGGAAACATAGAAAGCATACTAGGATGCTGACGTCCCCCAGAACAAGTGGCTGCAGGCTGCACAGAGAGAGGAGGCAGATGGGAGGGAGCAACGGGCCAGGCTGGAGTGAGGCCAGACCCCTGAGGATGGTTCCGCCAGACGTTCTGGTGATGGGGCCTTTGCCCAGGTGCCTTGAGGCTGGTTCTGGCAGCACCAGAAATGCTAGAGGCTGGGTCAGCTGCTGCAGACACAGTGAAGGGCCTTCGTCTAGGCACCACTGACAGGAGCATAAAGCAGGGGAGCCGTAGACCCCCAGCCCACATTCCCTCTGTCCAGCACCCTGATGGTCAGCCTCCGGGAGCAGCTGGCAGGCAGACGTGTGACCTAGGGCCCTAGGTCAGCACTGAGAGCAGTGCGGAGGGCAGGTGGGGTGCTGACAGACAATGGCTCACTGACTCTCATGGTGGGCCAAAGGATAAACTGGAGGTGGGCTGCTGTGGAGTGCAGGAGGGACATGAGGTTGGTAGAGAGTTGAGGCAGATGGCACAGGCCTCACAGCCTCTGTCAGGAATTTGTATTGAATTTTAGGTACAAGAGGAAATTGTTGAGGGCCTTTGCAATGAGAAAAATCGGTAGTAATCACAGTTATTGTAGCAGCAGCAGAAGCACTATTCATTGTGAGCTTGCTATGTGCCAGCCCCCACTCTAAGTGCTCTGCGTTCAGTTCTCATAACATCCCTATGAGTCAGGAACTCTTAGCCCCATTCTACAGAGAGAACTGAGCATGGAGAAGCTGAGTAATTTGCTAGGAAGCAATTTGCTAGGAAGTAATTTGCTTAAAAGCTTGGCAGCAATTCAACGTCCTGATTAACTTGGGAAGGGGGGAGACTAACCATGCAGGGAATTTAGGATCATGCCAGCAAGACATTCAGAGGGTAGTCCCTGCATTGGGGGAGTGCCTTTAATACCCAGGGGCAGCTGTGACCACTTCTTAAACCTGAAGAACATAAACCCAATTTGCAGATGCAACTCAGAGAAACAGACCACTAAAGCAGTAGGTTTTCTGGTATTACACTTGTCCATCTTTCCACCTAAAGAAACAAGCACAGTGTCAGGTGGTCCCTGCATCCCAGAAACCTGCCCTGGTGTCACAGAAGCCTAGAGAGGCCCCCTATGAGCTCTGCCCCACTTGGGTCAAAAAAACATGATCCAAGACGTGGGACTCAAAGGAAGATTAGAATTAACATCAGAACCAATCTCATTGGTCTAGGGATTGACCATAAAGTTACCAAACCCAGGGTCACCTGCTCACTGCTCGAAAATCAATACTCAAGAGGCAAGTGTTAGTAAAAATGGAAAATGTTGCATTTAATCAGAAAGCCAGCAATCTGGGGAGAAGGAAGACTTAGTATCTCCAAAAACCAACTCCGAAGATTCTGCTCAGCCATGAAAGTTTCTGAATGAAAGGGGAAGTAATCTCAGTTAATCACTGAGATAGGGGGTCAGAGTCATCACCATCCCCCAATGTGTGCAGGCTTGTTGACTTCTTGTGATCTTTCTTTAGATGTTATCTTGTTCACACAGAAGCTAGGGAAAGCTAGGGAAGAGATCTGGTCATCTGTTAATTACTTATTCTTCCTTTCTACTTCTTTGATTTATGGAAAGAACCAACAGGTTAGGCAAGGTATTGTGTGATCAAAAGATTTGAAAGGTGTGCTTGGGCTGGAGATGAGTAGAGGATGGGAGTGCCTGGTTTAAGGTTAGTTACAGTATAGCTCTGCTAATGTGACAAGACAAATAGGCCTCTGGCAGAGGAGGAAGCTGTTTACAATAAGGCTCTGACATGCTAAGCTTCACTGGAGTTAACTGGCCTTAAGCAAGGCATGTGCCTCAAAGTGTGAGTGTGTGTGCACATGCGCAAGTGCACTCATGCCTCTGTGTGTGTGTGTGTGTGTGTGTGTGTGTGTGTGTGTGTGTGTGTCTGTGTGTGTGTTATATCTACAAAGACTGGCCCTAACAATTCAGGGTGAACCAAGGAGACTAAAACTGGAAAGTGGATTTATGAAACTTTACAGAATAGATTATTACTGCATTATCTACTATTTCTGGATTGAACTGCAGAGGAAATGAAACAAAAATAATATTTGCAACCTTGCAAGAAGAATATTTTCTCAGGAGGATTTCAGTTTAATTCTGTATTAAGACCCAGTGCAGTCGTGAAGTTTTGATTAAATTTGATAAGCAAAGCTGGACGTATGGGTCCTGTGCAGATTGCTTCCTCGTAATTAAAAACATAATTCTTGAACAGTCACAGTAACATGTTTTTCTGTTAAGTCAACATATACCGCAGGACTAGGGGAAAAAAAGAGTATTCAATCAAATATTTGCATTTATTGAATCACTTAAGAATAGTGCATTTAGAGTTTGCTAAGTAGGGATAGAATATATTTGGAAAATGTAAGTGAATGCTACCTTAATCACTGACAAGCAATATTCTGATTTACTAAGTAGATTCTATTTTTAGTAATTAACTGGATATCTTTTTTAAATTTAATACTTGGCATAAAATGAATGGGGGAAATGAGATTGCCCTTTACCAAATAAACATGTTGGCTCCTAGGATCAGAAAATATAAATAAATGTTATCTTCAGTACTACTTAAATTGCAGACCTGATGTTTAAGAGGACACAGAGTTATTTGATTTCAGTTCAGAGATATAGAGAGCTGGAAAGAGTATTGCTCTCACCCATATAACAAGGAAAATCTTAGAAATCCTCAGAAAGATGAGGTTACAGAGTAAATAAATTAGCACAAAATCTAAAGAGGGACAGGAACCAGCAGGGAGAAACAGGTCCTAAGTATTTACTTACCCGGGATAAACACCAGGGAACATCTAGAAAGGAGAGTGAGCGAAACATTTTTAATGAGCTGTTGAAGGCAGCCTGTGAGCTAGTAAGAATGTGTGAGGCCCCTGTGAGCTGCACACCTAGGGACTTCTAATCTCTTGGAGGCTTTTCCTCCAGGAATCTACTAAGTGCCCACAGGAGAGGTGGGAGTAGTGAGAAAGATCAGAGGTGGCAATGGCTGTGAGTGGGCAAATTGTAAGCACCTAAGATCTCCTGTGGAATCGCATTGCAGGTGACAGAGGAACAGACTCGCTGAGATTCAGCTCCCCTAAGGATTAAAAGGCTTAAAATCTGAAGGGTGAGGGCACCCAGACCATGAAGGACACTCACTGATGTACACCCTTGGAAAACTGCACTGTGGGAGGGGACAGAGTAAAAGAGAAGCCCAGCCCCTGGGGAAGGGCAGGAATATGTGTGAAGAGAAGACAGAGTCACATCCGGAGATGGGGCAGGAGCACTTGAGAAGTCCACACCTCCAAGGTCAGGTTCACAGACGTTGCAATGGGGCACTGATAAGAACACAGAAACAAAAAATTTCAAACCCAGCCCAATTCCTGAAGAGACAAACACAAAACCCCACATTATAGACCTAGCAGAAGAAAAGGCATGCTCATTTCCAAGCATAAAATGTACACACATAGAAAACATCAGCTTTCAATAAAAAATTACAAAGCATGCACACTGTTCATGGGAATGCAAATTGATGCAGCCACTATGAAAAACAGTATGGAAGTTCCTCAAAAAATAAGAACAGAACTACCGTACAATCCAGCAATCCCACTTCTGAGTGTTTATCCAAAAGAATTGAAATCAGAATCCCAAAGAGGTATTAGCACTTATTGCAGCACTATTCGCAGTAGCCAAGATATAGAAATAACCCAAGTGTTTATCAGTGAACCAATGAATGAAGAAAATGTGATATATACATTTATACATACAATGGAACATTATTAAGCCCTAAAAAAAATAAATAAGGTAATACTCACAATAGGCAACAACATGGAGGAATCTTGAGGGCATTATGCTGATATAAGCCAATCACAGAAAGACAGATATTACATGGTTCCACTTATGTGAGGGATCTAAAATAGTCAAATTCATAGAATCAGAGTGGACAGTGGTTGCCAGAGGCTGAAAAGAGGGGGAAAAGGAGAGTTACTAATTAAAAGGCATGAAGTTTCAATCAAGCAAGAAGATGAGTGAGCTCTAGAGATCTGTGTCCAACTCTGTACCTAGAGTGAACAATAATATCTTGTACACTTAACATTTAAGAGGGTGGATTTCATGTAACATGTTCTTTTCAAAATTAAAATTAAAATAAATAAAACTGAGGGAAAGTGTAATTCAGACTAAAACTAAGATGGAGAAAGAAAAAAGAAAAAAAGGTCTTATCACAGATTTTAATGTTGGTTTTTACAATTCTTAAATTCTGCATTTATTTATATGTAAAAATGGAAGTTTTTTGGATGATAGCTTGAATGTAATAAACATATTTTAGCTAAACAAATGTTCTTTATTCTTCACTTTGCATTAACATGTATAATCATTCTAGTTAATGCAAATATATATTCGCATTCAGAGTTTTTAATTCTCATATAACATTCTTGAAACTTTATTAAAGTATTAATATATGTCATTACCACAGCAAAAAATGAGCTTTTCTACACATAGTGTAGAAAACTAAATTTTTGTTTACTTTTTTTTTTTCTTTTTGCGGTACGTGGGCCTCTCACTGTTGTGGCCTCTCCCGTTGTGGAGCACAGGCTCCGGACGTGCAGGCTTAGTGGCCGTGGCTCACGGGCCCAGCCGCTCCGCGGCATGTGGGATCTTCCCGGACCGGGCACGAACCCGTGTCCCCTGCATCGGCAGGCGGACTCTCATCCACTGTGCCACCAGGGAAGCCTCTATTTTTAGTTTTTTAAGGGACCTCCATAGTGTTCTCCATAGTGGCTGTATCAGTTTACATTCCCACCAACAGTGCAAGAGGTTCCCTTTTCTCCACACCCTCTCCTCCATTCTTTTCCAAGGTCCTGGATCTCTTAACTGTCATTATTCTGAATTCTTTTTCTGGAAGGTTGCTTATCTCCACTTCATTTAGTTGCTTTTCTGGGGTTTTATCTTGTTCCCTCATCTGGTACGTAGTCCTCTGCCTTTTCATTTTGTCTATCTTTCTGTGAATGTGGTTTTTGTTCCACAGGCTGCAGCATTGTAGTTCTTCCTGCTTCTGCTCTCCGCCCTCTGGTGGATGAGGGTATCTAAGAGACTTGTGTAAGTTTCCTGATGGGAGGGTAGAGCTGGCTGCTGCTCTGGTGGGCAGAGCTCAGTAAAACTTTAATCCACTTGTCTGCTGATGGGTGGGGCTGTGTTCCCTCCCTGTTTGTTGTTTGGCCTGAGGCGACCCAACACTGGAGCCTACCCGGGCTCTTTGCTGGGGCTAATGGCGGATTCTGAGAGGGCTCATGTCAAGGAGTACTTCCCAGAAATTCTGCTGCCAGTGTCCTTGTCCCTGTGGTGAGCCACAGCCACCCCCCGCCTCTGCAGGAGACCCTCCAACACTAGCAGGTAGGTCTGGTTCAGTCTCCTATGAGGTCACTGCTCCTTCCCCCTGGGTTCTGATGCACACGCTACTTTGTGTGTGCCTTCCAAGAGTGGAGTCTCTGTTTCTCCCAGTCCTGTCAAAGTTCTGCAGTCAAATCTTGCTAGCCTTTAAAGTCTGACTCTCTAGGAATTCCTCCTCCCATTGCCAAGCCCCCAGGTTGGGAAGCCAGATGTGGGGCTCAGAACTTTCACTTCAGTGGGTGGACTTCTGTGGTATAAGTGTTCTCCAGTTTGTGAGTCACCCACCCAGTGGTTATGGGATTTGATTTTATTGTGATTGTGCCCTTCCTACAGTCTCATTGTGTCTTCTCCTTTGTCTTTGGATATGGAGTATCTTTTTAGGTGCGTTCCAGTGGTCTTCCTGTTGATGATTGTTCAGCAGTTAGTTGTGATTCCAATGCTCTCACAAGAGGGAGTGAGAGCATGTCCTTCTAGTCTCGCAAGAGGGAGTGAGCACATGTCTTGGAACTCCACATTTTTAAAAATAATTTAAACTAGTCCTAATTTATAATCTCTTCCTTGATTTTGCACTGCATTTATTTTATACTCACCCTTAAGTAGCAGATTCAGAGAAAATTTTTAGGTGGTAATAGCTCTAATAAAAGAATGTGTCTTCATTTAAACAGTGAAACACTTAATGTTCTAAGTGCAGATATTCAGTTTTCAATTTGAGTTACTTAGTTGCTCTTTCTCGCTTTACTCACTCATACAAACAGTTAATAGGAAGGTGAAGGCAGGAATTTTCTAAGGGTAAACATGTTACTACTTCATTATTACCGAAGGTGCGTCCACAGAACATTTAGTTCTCCAGGATTTAAAGACCCTGATTGGCACTAGGTATTGCACGGGGGAGGAGAAGGATTCTGAGCTGCATTAAATTCTTTCTAAGTCCAGATCTTCTCAGAGCCTTTCAATATGTGTTTTGACTTTTAAAGAGTGGGCAAAACTCTCAGTGATCCTCAAATGTATTTCTTTATGGAACCCTTTACAAGCACATTGTATGTGAAACAATCCATTGAACGAATTAGATCTACCCCCTCTTGGGCACAGGTGTCAGAAAGCAGAGGCCTTACAGGAGGGAGGGATCAGGTGACAAGGCACTTTAGGTAACTGCAGGCAGTGGAAGTCCAGGAGTCAGCAGAATGCTTGCAATCTCTGTGTCTGATGGAGAGGGGTTAACTGAAAGGCAGCGTCCACAAAAATAGAGAAGCCATAGTGCACTCTGTGAACTGAGGTGGACAAGTCGACGCTCAGGTCTGAAGAGACCATGAACGTGGCAGGAACCAGAAAATGGTCATTTTACCTTCTTTGCTAAAAACCTAAGAGCACTCAGCCCCAACCATTATGTGAACCTCAGCCTCTCCTCGCTCTGACACCAGCTGCAGAAACACAGCATCAGGAGGGTCCGGCCATCAGCACCATCACCGTGGGTGTTAGGAACCCTGGTCCAGGTGTTTTATAGCCGTGTGTCTAAAACTCTGCCAAGCAGACAGATGGGTCAGAGATCTTGCTCTAAGAGCAGATTCTGATTCAGCAGATCTGGGTGGGATCTGAGATTCTGCTTTTCTAATAAGCTCCCAGGTGATGCCAGTGCTGCTTGTCTGTGGACTATACTTTGAGGAGCCAGGTATTAGAGCATCTTAAAGAACCCTCCAAACCCAAACTCTTCACAGTTTACTTCTACCTAGGAAGGGTCTATACCCATCCTTGATACTAAACTTCTTGGTCTTGGCTATTGTTTCAAACATCTATTTGACCCCTATTTAACTAAACCCAATGTGAATTTTCAGTCTTCATCTTACTTGGCTTATCAGCAGCATTTTCCTTAGTGATGGCTACTTCCTCCTAGAAGTGTACGTCTTTTGACTTGGCTTCCGGGACACCCACATGGGCCCCAATTTTCTCCTTCTACTGTTCCTATCCATCTTTGCAGTCTCTTAAGATTGAAATGCCTCCAGGCTTGGTATGTGGGCCTTTCTGTGTCTCTCTTGATGATTTCATGTGGTCTCACAGCTTTAGACAACATCTATACCCCTTGACGATTTTCACCCTCAAATGTATGTCTCCAGTTTGGGTCTCTCCCTTTGAATCTCAGTCTTATATCTTCAAGGGCACATGTGAATGTCTAATACATGCCTCAGCTTGTTCTTCTTCACAAACTTGCTCTAACCACACCCTTTTCATCTCAGTTAATGGAAGTTTGTCAGGCTAAAAACCTTAGAAGCATTCTGGGTTTTTATTTTCTATCACACCCCACTTCCGATCCAGGGACCAATCCTGTGGCCTCTGCCTTACATCACTGGCCATCCCCAAGCCAGCTTCATCCCTCCCTTGACTAGTGTCATTCTCTCCTAAGTGACTTTCCTACTTCCTCCCCTCCTCCCTACAGATGATTCGACACACAGCAGCCAGCATGATCCTGTTAACAAATAAGACAAATTACACCATTTCTCTGCTCAAAACTCTCCACTGTCTTCCCATATTATTCAGGGTCAGTGTTCTCACAGTGGCTTTCAAAGGACCTGAAAGATCTACCCTCCCCTTTGCCTCCCCTTCCCATTCTCATCCACCTGGGTGCACTGTCTCTGAGCTCTGAGGCGAATGCCCACTGGGACTTTGCACTTGCTGTGTCTGCAGACTGGAACCATCTTCTCCCAGTATGCACATGGCCGTCTTCCTTCCCATTTTCTGGTCTTTCCTCAGACATCACCTTTTCAACGAGGTTTTCCCCAACCTTCCTCCTTAAAATGTATCCCTAGTGTACACTCCCTGGCTACCTTTTCTGTGGCATTTTCTGTCATGGCTCATTTCATTATCTGACATACTACACATTTGACATATTTTTTGCATTTATTGTTAGGTTCCTGACAGCCCCACCATTAGAATGTGGCCTCCATAATGGAGGAGCTTTGGAATGCTTTGTTCATGGCTGTAACCTCAGCACCTAGAATTGTCCTGGACACCTAGTTCCCAGGAGAAATTCAAAACATATTTGTTAAACAAATGAACAAATGAATGACTTAGAGAATAAAGTGGCATCAGTGATACAGTTTTATTCAGTCAATTCTAGATAAGGATTTGTAAAGATCTCTAATGAGGGTGACAAAATATAACTGGTGTGATATAAACCACGAGCTTAGGGTACAATTATTGTCATCTCGCCCTCACCTCCTCTTCCTCATTTTCTTTCTCCATTGAATCCTCTGCCATCAGCAGGAAGGTCAGTGTCTCCCTCCTGAAGCTCTCCATGTCTTCCCATCCCCATTACCAGAAGCTAAATGTCTCTCTGAAAACAAGAAACTTAGCTTCATCCACAGACCTGACGAGAGAGAACTGGTGTCACACAAGGCCCATCACAGCCTGCTCTCACATCCCACTACCTGACACTGTCATTATTAAACACTATTTTAAGGCTCTTTGACAGATGGCAATTGTCCACTGCTTCTGAATTGTCCTTTCCTGTCTCCATCCTGACAGGGGCCTCTGTAGTGATCTCCATTTTTTACCATGATTATGACCCAGTAGTTAAAAACTCCAACAAATGCTCTTGGAAGTTCAAGTGTTCCAGGGTACTTTCAGCCCAAAGCCCTCTGACACTGAGCTAAGGTCAGTCCTTAGCCTAGAAAAAAACCACAAGTTCTTATGCTGATTGTAATCCTGTACTCCACTAAGGTAACCGAATTTCAGAGCATTTATTTCACCTTCTGTCATTGAGCTCTGGAACAGGGAAGCCTAATCTACCTTGATAGTATCCAAATCTTTGGAGAAACAATGTGGAGTTACATTCAACCCTTTTTACCCAAAAGACTTTGGTTTTCTTATGTAATTCACACCTTATCATTGACCAATTCTACATCAGGGTGGAGACAATTTTATCTGTCTCAAAAGCAGAAACACTTCTAGTCGTCATCCTAACAGTGGGTGTATTCTCACCTTCATTCACAGAACCTTCGTCACAGCCTCTACTTCCTATGACTTCCTTACTGTACAGCAAAGTACTTGTCAACATTCAAATCATATGACATTGTCATCATTTTTGGAAACAGTTAAGAGAACCAGAAACATTACTAAGTAAGATTTTGAATTTTATTCTAAATGCACTGAGAACTACACAACAGTTTGAAACATGATAAGAACATAATCTGAATTACTTTTTAAGAAAATAATACTTGTTTTGGAAAAAATATATTTTAGAAGAGCTAGGGTTAAAGTGGACCAGCAGCACAGATAAGACATGATAAGCGCTTGGGTGAGGTTGGTGGTAGTGGACCCAGAAAGAAGCAAAAAGTGTCAAAATACATTTTGCAGATTAACAGGAATGGGTGGCTGGATGTGAAGGAATTGGGGTATAAGGTATGAAGGATGATGTCCAGATTCTTCCATGAACAATTGTCTGGGTGGTAGTTCTCTCTCTCTCCCCACCCCCTTCTTTCTATATCTATATTAATCTATCACCTATCTCTGTATCTACCTATCTATCATCTATCTATCAATCTGTATCTATCATCTATCTATATGTATCTATCTATCTAGATACTTTTTAAAGATTTTGGAAGGTCATATTTGGTTGTAAAAGATAATCATGACTTCAGTTTTGAAGGTTATGCGGAGAATTCTATGAGACTTTCAAGAGGAAATGTCATGGGAGCAGCTGGGCGTGCCGGTCTGGCACTCAGGAAGAAGATACGAGCTATAGAAATGTTTATGAGTTTTTGGTGTAGAGAAGATGTCGTAGTTTAAGCAAAATTATTAAGCAAGAGAAGAAAAGGGTTCAGAATATGGGCCCAAGGAGCTTTAATACGTGGGAAAGGATACACAGAAGGTGTGATTAAGAAAACCACTCCCGTCTCCATCAGGATGAGTTTTGGGGTGAATTTCAGGGTTTCAGGGGAGTTGAAATACAGTCTTGAATCAAAGGAAACTGTCAGAAAGAACATTTACATCCCTTGCTTCTCAAACTACAGTCCATGAGCCAACATTGATATCAACTCAGAGTTTGCTTGAAATGCAGGCTCTCGGCCCCCAGACCTTCTGAATCAAAATCTGCATCTTAATGTGAAGCTCTTGAAATTTGTGAGATGTTAATGCACTTGAAGCTCTCATGCAAATTCCTGTTTCTCAACCTTGGCTACACATTACATTCACTAGAGGATATTAAACTCCAAATATCTAAGTTGCAACCTGAAAAGATAATCAGAATCTCTGTGGAGGTGGGGTGGGGGGAAGTGAAACTCAGATATCATTATTTTTTTAAGTTTCCCTGATGAATCCAATATGCAGAAATGTTTGAGAACAGCTGGTGTAAATGCAAGCAAAATTAATGGGGCTGTGTGTGAGAGTACCTTTAGAGGAAATACATTTACCCTACAACTTTCAGGGGCAAGAAACAATCCACTGCTTTGTTCTTTTCTAATGCTAAGGGCTCTGACTCAGCTCCAGCCCACCTGAGGTGGTAGGCAATTGAGTTGTCCCCATCCTGCCTGGGAGTGTCTCTGTCTCTATGTTTATATCTATATCTATATCATCTGTACCATCCCAAAAGAACATATTCTGTATGATTCCAATTTTATTAGGTTCTAGAACGAAACCTAGAGGCTAAAGTAATCTATGATGACAAAAATCAGAAAGTAGTTTTCTCTGGTGTGTGTGGGTGGGGGAAGTTGACTGAATTTACAAGGAAACTTTCTGGAATATTGGAAATATTTTATATCTTCACAGAATGGAACATTTAGTCTGTGTATTTTACTATATGTAAGCTATGCCTCAATAAAAAAATATAACTGCAGGAAAAAATGTGTTGGGACAACTGAACAACCAAATGGAGGGTATCATAAACCAGGATAAGTTTCACAAAAACCTAAGAACTTAAAGAAAATAAAACCATAAAATGGCTAATAGAAAACATTGCAACTTTAGAGCAGGGAAGTCCCTTCCAAAGTTATTCAAATCTACAAGCCAAAAAGAAAAAGAAAAAACGGTCATACATTTCGTTGAGCTTTTTCTCTGCTTAGAATTCCAGGTCGTGCTTTATAATCCCAGAGTGTTTATCTTGCTTTAAGGTCTAGCAGATTGTGAATTATAAACATGTTATTATACTGAAAAGTGACCTGAAGTAGTTAAGATGATGGCTTTGGACACATGTGTTTGGGGGAGTGGGGGGTGGGAGGGAAGGGGGGGCAGTGCTAAAGGAAAAGGGCCAGAAATGAGCTGCTGAATAATTGTCATGATTTGAAAACTCAGTACCTCACATGAGGCATGGTCAAGTTCAAGATCCTGGAAGCCTACAGAATTTGCAGATAGAACATGGTCAGGCAACGCTGGCTGGGGATGAGAGTATAAAGGGAGAG
The DNA here is from genome assembly GCA_004363435.1 of Platanista minor. NCBI lineage: Eukaryota > Metazoa > Chordata > Mammalia > Artiodactyla > Platanistidae > Platanista > Platanista minor. The sequence continues at coordinate 31,164 of RJWK010012820.1, forward strand.
GAGACACAGCATGTTGACATTGCATTCTGAACAGAGGAGTGGTGAGGTCAGAAAAACTTAATTTTTTTTCATATTTCATAATTATCTAAGATATTTTCATTTGAAGAATATGATTTTTTAAGGTATCAAATTAGAAAAAAGACAACCTCAGTGCTGGTGGGGTAAAGATAAATGCATTTTTAAAATATTTGTCTGGTTTAAGAGTATCAACTGATGCCACCATCTGAATAATGCAGTCGGTGATCATTGTTAAATGTCTAAAATATTTGTTTATGCTTGACCCAGCAATTTCATTCCTAGAAATTTATCATAAGCTTATTTATGAGGACATCTACAAAGATTTAGCAAGAAGGATATATTTCAACATTGCTTATAATATCAAAAATTTGGAAATGACTTGATAGGTTGAATGGTATCTCCATATAACAGAATGCTAAAAGAGACATTAATATATCATATGTGATTATTGACATTGATTCATGCTTATGATAAAAGTGAAACAAAGAATCTACATCAGTATATATAGCAGGATCTCATTTACATGTTCACACATACATACATGCACATCCAGAAGGCTATAGGCCAGTGCAATGGGATGGCTGTCCTGAGTGATGGAACATATAGATTTGTGGGTAATTCTTATTTGTTTATTTCTAGTGTATTCTTCAAGAGCCATGGGTGTTTCTTCGGTAATTTTTTTTTTTTTTAAGTTAACACTGGGCTTCCCAGGTGGCACAGTGGTTGAGAGTCTGCCTGCCAATGCAGGGTACACAGGTTCATGCCCCGGTCCAGGAAGATCCCACATGCCGCAGAGCGGCTGGGCCCGTGAGCCATGGCCACTGAGCCTGCACTTCCGGAGCCTATGCTCTGCAACAGGAGAGGCCACAACAGTGAGAGGCTCACGTACCGCAAATAAATAAATAAATAAATAAAAAGAAAAAAGTTAACACTATAAAAAATTCACACTCTGGACCAGGGAAAGTAAATAAAGTATATAAATATGAGTTAGCAAGCAGGAAGAAATACATGACAGCTGTTATAACTGAATCATAAGTTTGGCTCTGAGCTCCCAGGCACCCAGATCATAAAGGGAAACACTCAACACTTTAATTCTCATTCCCATGAAGATTAAATATATCATCTCCAAGGGAAAAAAAGCTCTAAACAGAATCTCTTACATGAGGCACTTTTCATATCTGTTGTATATCTTTATTTTTGGCTCTATCTGTTTTTCTGCCTTTTGAGTTAAGAGGGATATGATTATAGATTTTTGTTGTTGTTTTAATTTTTTTTAAACTTGGGAACAGCATCTATTCTAATTTTTTAAATTCACATGCAGTATAATAAGTTGTCAACATTCAGAGATTTTCATGTATATTTGTCACAAGATTGACTACTTTAACAAGATTTTTACTTCCAGCAACTAGAAAAGCATACTATTTTTAATTTATTTTGTTTTTACTTTTTCATTACTATGTTTCTTGCCTTTCTGTCTTCTCTTTTCCTCCTTTAATGACACTGACAGTATGAACTAATTCAGTCTCTTTAAAAGTGGTTTGCAGGATCATGTAAACAGTAAGTACATTTCCTTCTTTTAATAAGCAGACTCGATCTGGATGGCAATCTTTTGGGGTATGTGCTTTCATTATTTCCAGTCCAACTTGAAGCTTCATAAAATGTTAGAAATACTTTAGTTTAGGTTTCTTCCAGTTTGCTGGAGAATTTTAACTGAATTCATAATCAGGGCAAATAGCCATTTAACTCCAGATATCTCCTTTTGCCATCCCATTTAAGATAACTAAGCTCTTGACAGAGCGGAGTCAAGATGGCAGAGTAGGAGGACCCGGAGTTTGCATCTCCTCACAACTACAACACTTACCAGGTGCTGTGGGGGACCTCGGACACCTAAGGGGATGGGAGGAACCCCTGCGTGACCATGTAGGATGTAGTGCGGAGGGAGGAGGGAGAAGAAGTAGGGGCTAGACGGGACCAGTGCACCTGAGGGGCAGGGGGGAAGGGATGGGTTCCTACACCCGAAGGGACCCACTCACAGCAAGGGGATCAATGGGGATGGGGAGAGACACTCAGGGGATGGGAGGATCAGAAGGGAACACAGCCAGCATTTTCCCCTCCCACTCGGCCCCCGGCAAGTCTGCTGAGGTCCCTGGCCTGATCCTCTGCCATCTGAGGCCGCCTCTGGCCAGGTGGGTCCTGGAGCCATGGGAGGGAGTTGGGGAGGAAAACTAGAGACTAGATGGTATCAGAGTCCCTGAGGGGTGGCTGGAGGAGGGGAGGAGTTCCTGTGCTTGGGAGGTGCCCACTCATGGTGATGGGATCAGTGGGGATGGGGAGAGACCTTTGTGGGATCAGGTGATCAGAGAGAAATGTGCCCAGCATTTCCCCTATCCACGTGGCCCCCAGCAAGCCTGCTGGGGTCAGAGACAAAATCCTCCAAATTCCAAGGCCCCCACTGGCTGTGCCAAGACTAAGCCCCAAACTCCCAATCCCCCAAGGTCCTTTTTGCAGCCGTGCAGGTCCTAAGCCTAGGCCCCAGACCCTGCCTCAGCCATGCCCGAGCCTAAGAATCCCCCCAACAGCCAAGGCCTTTTCTGGCTTTTTTTTTTGTTTTTTTTCTGCTGTTGTGGTTCTGTTTTACCTTGTTGCTGTAGTTTCATTTATATATTTTTTTTCTAATAAATGTTTTTATTTTTCTAATTTCATATTATTTTTTACTCTTTGTTATGGTTCTGCCCCCTGCTTTTTACTGCCATGCCGTGCAGCTTTCAGGATCTTGGCTCCCAGGCCTGAGGTCAGGGCTGAGCTCCTGTGGTGGGAGCACTGAGTCCAAACCTCTGGACTATAGAGAACCTCAGACCCCAGGGAATATTAATTGGAGTGAGGTCTCCTGGAGGTCCTGATCTCAGCACCAAAAACTGGCTCTACGCAACTGCCTGCAAACTCCAGTGCTGGACGCCTCAGGCCAAACAACCAGTAAGACAGGAACACAACCCCACCAATCAAAAAAAAAGATGCAATGACAAAAGTATATGTTACAGAAGAAGGAAAAAGGTAAAAACCTACAAGACTAAACAAATGAAGAGGAAATTCGCAACCTACCTGAAAAAGAATTCAGAGTAAAGATGATCCAAAATCTCGGAAAAAAAATGGACGCATGGATCAAGAATATACAAGAAATGTTTAACAAAGACCTAGAAGAACTAAAGAACAAACAAACAGTGATGAACAGCACAATAACTGAAATGAAAAATGCTCTAGAAGGAATCAATAGCAGAATAACTGAGGCAGAAGAACGAATAAGTGAGCTGGAAGACAGAATGGTAGAAATAACTGCCAAGAAGCAGAATAAAGAAAATAGAATGAAAAGAATTCAGGACAGTTTCAGAGACCTCTGGGACAACATTAAACATACCAACATTTGAATTATAGGGATCCCAGAAGAAGAAGAGAAAGAGAAAGGGTCGGAGAAAATATTTGAAGAGATTATAGTTGAAAACTTCCCTAACATGGGAAAGGAAATAGCCACCCAAATCCAAGAAGTGCAGAGAGTCTCATACAGGATAAACCCTAGGAGAAACACACCAAGACACATAAAAATCAAACTAACAAAAATTAAATTCAAAGAAAAAATACTAAAAGCAGCAAGGGAAAAAAAAACAAATAACATATGCAGGCTCAGCAGCCATGGCTCACAGGCCCAGCCACTCCACAGCATGTGTGATCATCCTGGACCGGGGCACGAACCCGTGTCCCCTGCATTGGCAGGCAGACTCTTAACCACTGCGCCACCAGGGAATCTTCATAAGGTTATCAGCTGATTTTTCAGCAGAAACTCTGCAGGCCAGAAGGGAGTGGCAGGATATATTTAAAGTGATGAAAGGGGAAAACTGACAACAAAGATTACTCTACCCAGCGAGGATCTCATTCAGATTCGACGGAGAAATCAAAAGTTTTACAGAAAAGCAAAAACTATGAGAATTCAGCACCACCAAACCAACTTTACAACAAATGCTATAGGAACTTCTCTAAGTAGGAAACACAAGAGAAGAAAAAGACTCACAAAAAAATCCCAAAACAATTAAGAAAATGGTAATAGGAACATGCATATTGATAATTACCTTGCATGTACATGGATTAAATGCTCCAACAAAAAGACACACACTCCTGAATAGATACAAAAACAAGACCCATATATATGCTGTCTACAAGAGATCCATTTCAGACCTAGGGACACATACAGACTGAAAGTGAGGGGATGGAAATATATTCCATGCAAATGGAAATCAAAAGAAAGCTGGAGTGTCAATATTCATATCAGATAAAATAGACCTTAAAGACTGTTATAAGAGATAAGGAAGGACACTACATAATGATCAAGGGATCAATCCAAGAAGAAGATATAACAATTATAAATATTTATGCACCCAACATAGGAGCACTTCCATACATAAGACAAATGCTAACAGCCATAAAAGGGGAAATCAACAGTAGCACAATAATAGTGAGGGATTTAACACCCCACTTACACCAATGGACAGATCATCCAAAGAGAAAATAAATAAGGAAACACAAGCTTTAAATGACACAGTAGACTAGGTAGATTTAATTGATATTTATGGGACATTCCACCTGAAAGCAGCAGAATACACTTTCTTCTCAAGTTGACACAGAACATTCTCCAAGATAGATCACATCTTAGGTCACAAATCAAGCCTCAGAAAATTTAAGAAAATTGAAATCATATCAAATATCTTTTCTGAGCACAATTCTATGAGATTAGAAATAAATTACAGGGAAAAAAACCGTAAAAAACACAAACACATGGAGGTTAAATAGTGTGCTGATAAATAACCAAGAGATCACTGAAGAAATCAAAGAGGAAATTTAAAAATACATAGAAACAAAAGACAACGAAAACACAATGACCACAAATCTATGGGATGCAGCAAAAGCAGTTCTAAGAGGGAAGTTTATAGCAATTCAACCTCACCTCAAGAAACAAGAAAAATCTCAAATAACAACTAACGTTACACCAAAAGCAACTAGAGAAAGAAGAAAAAAGAAAACCTAAAGTTAGTAGAAGGAAAGAAATAATAAAGATCAGAGCAGAAATAAATGAAATTGAAATGAAGAAAACAGTAATAAAGATCAATAAAACTAAAATTTGGTTCTTTGAGAAGATAAACAAAATTGATAAAACTTTAGCCAAACTCAATAAGGAAAAAAGGGAGAGGACTCAAATCAATAAAATTAGAAAAGAAAAAGGAGAAATTACAACTGACACCATAGAAATACAAAGGATCATAAGGGACCACTACAAGCAACTATATGTCAATAAAATAGACAACCTGGAAGAAATGGACAAATTCTTGGAAAGGTACAACCTTCCAAGGCAACCAGGAAGAAATAGAAAATATGAATGGACCAATCACAAGCAAAGAAATGGAAACTGTGATTAAAAATCTTCCAACAAACAAAAGTCCAGGACAATATGGCTTCATAGACAAGTTCTATCAAACATTTAGAGAAGGGCTAACACCTGTCCTTCTCAAACCCTTCCAAAAAAATTGCAGAGGGAGGAACACTCCTAAATTCATTCTACAAGGCCACCATCACCCTGATACCAAACCAGACAAAGAGATAACAAAAAAAGAAAATTACGACCAATATAACTGATGAACATAGATGCAAAAATCCTCAACAAAATACTTGCAAACAGGGCTTCCCTGGTGGCGCAGTGGTTGAGAGTCCACCTGCCAATGCAGGGGACATGGGTTCGTGCCCCAGTATGGGAGGATCCCACATACCACGGAGTGGCTGGGTCCATGAGCCATGGCCACTGAGCCTGCACGTCTGGAGCCTGTGCTCCACAACAGGAGAGGCCACAACAGTGAGAGGCACGTGTACTGGAAAACAAAAAACAAAAAACAAAAAAAAACTAGCAAACAGAATTCAACAACACATTAAAAGGATCATATACCATGATGAAGTGGGATTTATCCCAAAGATAAAAGGATTCTTCAATATATGCAAATCAATCAATGTGATAGAGCATATTAACAAACTGAAGAATAAAAACCATATGATCATCTCAATACACGCAGTAAAAGCTTTTGACAAGATTCAACACCAATTTATGATAGAAACACTCCAGAAAGTGGCCATAGAGAGAAACTACCTCAACATAATAAAGACCATAGAGGACAAACTCACAGCAAACATCATTCTCAATGGTGAAAAATTGAAAGCATTTCATCTAAGATCAGGAACAAGACAAGGATGTCCACTCTCACCATTATTATTCAGCATAGTTTTGGAAGTCCTAGCCACAGCAATCAGAGAAGAAAAATAAATAAAAAGAATCCAAATTGGAAAAGAAGTAAATTGTCACTGCTTGCAGATGACAGGATGCTATATGTAGAAAATCCCAAAGATGATACCAGCAAATTACTAGAGCTAATGAATGAATTTTTTAAAGTTGCAGGATGCAAAATTAATACACAGAAATCTCTTGCACTCCTATACACTAACTACAAAAGATCAGAAAGAGAAATTAAGGAAATAACCTCAGTTATCACTGCAACAAAAACAATAAAGCACCTATTTGCTTCCAAGGGAAGCAAAAAGCTGTATGCAGAAAATTATAAAACACTGATGAAAGAAATCAAAGATGACACAAACAGATGGAGTGAGTGATATACCATATTCTTGGACTGGAAGAATCAATATTGTGAAAATGACTCTGTTACCCAAAGCAATCTACAGATTCAATGCAATCCCTATCAAATTACCAATGGCATTTTTCACAGAAGTAGAACAAAAAATTTTACAATTTATACAGAAACACAAAAGACTCCGTATCACCAAAGCAATCTTGAGAAAGAAAAATGGAGCTGGTGGACTCAGCCTCCCTGACTTCAGACTATACAACAAAGCTACAGTAATCAAGACAGTATGGTACTGGCACAAAAACAGAAATATAGATCAGTGGAACAGGATAGAAAGCCCAGAGATAAACTCACACGCCTGTGGTCACCTAATCTATGACAAATGAGGCAACAATATACAATGGAGGATTAGAGACAACAAGATGGCAGAAGAGTAAGATGTGGAGATAAACTTCCTCCCCACAGATACACCAGAAATACATCTACACGTGGAACAACTCCTGCAGAAAACCTACTGAACGCTGGCAGAAGACCTCAGACCTCCCAAAAGGCAAGAAAATTCCCCACGTACCTGGGTAGGGCAAACAAAAAAAAAAGAAAAAACAGAGACAGAAGGATAGGGACGAGACCGGCACCAGTGGGAGGGAGCTGTGAAGCAGGAAAGCTTTCCACACACTGAGAAGCCCCTTCGCGGGTGGAGACTGCGGGTGGCGGAGGGGGCAAGCTTCCGAGGTGTGGAGGAGAACACAGCAACAGGGGCACGGAGGGCAAAGCGGAGAGATTCCAGCACGGAGGATCAGCGCTGACCAGCACTCACCAGCCCGAGAGGCTTGTCTGCTCCCCCGCTGGGGCAGGCGCGGGTGGGAGCTGAGGCTCAGGCTTTGGTCAGAGCACAGGGAGAGGACTGGGGTTAGTGGCGTGAACACAGCCTGCAGGGGGTTAGTGCACCCCAGCTAGCCGGCAGGGAGTCCTGGAAAAAGTCTGGACCTGCCGAGGAGGCAAGAGACTTTTTCTCCCCTCTTTGTTTCCTGGTGTGGGAGGAGAGGGTATTGGGAGCGCTGCTTAAAGGAGCTCCAGAGACAGGCGCGAGCCGCGGCTAACAGCGCAGACCCCAGAGACGGGCCTGAGATGCTAAGGCTGCTGCTGCTGCCACCAAGAAGCCTGTGTGCAAGCACAGGTCACTCTCCACACCTCCCCTCCCAGGAACCTGTGCAGCCCACCATTGCCAGGGTCCCGGGATCCAGGGACAACTTCCCCGGGAGAATGCACGACACACCTCAGGCTGGTGCAAAGTTCTGTTGGCCTCTGCTGCCGCAGGCTCGCGCCGCACACTGTTCCCCTCCCTCCCCTCGGCCTGAGTGAGCCAGAGCCCCAGAGTGAGCCAGAGCCCCCGAGTCAGCTGCTCCTTTAACCCCGTCCTGTCTGAGCGAAGAACAGACGCCCTCCGGCGACCTACACGCAGAGGCGGGGCCAGATCCAAAGCCGAGCCCCGGGGGCTGTGCGAACAAAGAAGAGAAAGGGAAGTCTCTCGCAGCAGCCTTAGGAGCAGTGGATTAAATCCCCACAATCAACTTGATGTACCCTGCATCTGTGGAATACATGAATAGACGGCAAATCATCCCAAATTGAGGAGGTGGACTTTGAGAGCAAGATTTTGTTTTCCCCCCTTTTCCTCTTTTTATGAGTGTGTATGTGTATTCTTCTGTGTGAGATTTTGTCTGTATAACTTTGTTTTCACCATTTGTCCTAGGGTTCTCTCTGTCTGGTTTTCTTTATTTTATATATTTTTAACTTAAAAAAATTTTTTTCTATCTTAATAATTTTTTATTTTAATAGCCTTATTTTATTTTATCTAACATTATTCTATTTTATCCTTCCTTTCTTCCTTCCTTCCCACCTCCCTCCTCTCTCTCTCTCTCTCACTCTTGCTCTCTCTCTTTCTTTCTTTCTTCCTTTCTACTTTTCCTCCCTTTAATTCTGAGCCATGTGGATGAAAGGCTCTTGGTGCTGCAGCCAGGAGTCAGTACTGTGCC